>PYSR01000054.1:0-14351 GCA_003049425.1 Magnaporthiopsis incrustans | reverse complement strand
GGGGAGAATATTGGCATTCTTTCTGCCAACCCTCGCGACTCGCCCCTTTTAAACCAGGGGATGGCAGAACTCACGAAAGGCATTCTTAACATGATCCAGGACCTCCTCACTGACTCGGAAAAATTAAGGGTTCAGTACGGGGTGCGCGCTTCGGACTCGCCCGTGCCCCGGATGGTGGACTACATTAATTAGTAAAAAGAGCCTGGCTATTTTCACGCCCTCGCGAAGCCGCTTCCTAGCTCGAAACTCGTCGGCGCTCGCGAGCTTTACCCGTGGGAGCGCGGCCGCGAGGACCAAGTGGGCGATCCACGACCGGGAGAAGTTTCAAGGGCTCGTCATCGACCTGGCTCACTTCGTAGACCGCCTCTTCGAATTGGCCAAGGTCGGCCGGGGGGTCCCGGACCGGATCATTGTCGAGGACATCGAATCCATTGTCGACGTTTCCCACTTAGCCATTGTGGAAGAGGGCACTGAGAATTATCCAACCTATTTGGAAGCTGCGAGGTCTGCGAGAGCCTCGACCGAGGCTGGAACACTGGATCGCAGAACACTCGAAGAGCAAATCCGCGATGCAGAAGGCATCCCAGCAATACCAATACCTTTAAGGGCAGCAGCGGGTGCTTACGACGCACCAGAGTTGTGTACGGCCACGTTTAATTTTTGCTCCGGGAAGAAACCTGTCCCCTTTATCCAGGCTGTTAGGCTAATTTTGAAATATTAGCGTCTTTGCCGTCAGAAATACAACAACACGAAAAGTACTTCATATTAACCAGCCCATGCCGCAGACAGACGACTGGCGAACTTTGCGACGTCCGCGTACTCGGGTCCCAAGTCATGGATAGAAATGTATCCTACGATTCCTCTACTAGGTTTCGATGGGACGTATCGAACCGCAGCAGTACCAGCCGCAACACGATGGGGTGCCTTATCCGGGACGCTATCGGCGTTAAAAGAGCGGTAGAGCACGAGGTTGAATATGGCATACTGGGCAGCCTTTTGAAAATTGGCGCGGATTTCCAAGAGGCGACCCGCGAGCAAGCGGGCTACATTGAGGCCAAGCTACCCCTCCTCCAAGTTTATGTCTATCGCGCCCCATGCATCTGCCTCCTTCACACCGCTATCGAGCTCTGCAGGAGCCTAGAGTCGCCATTTGTCAATGCCCAGTTCCGACCGGACAGCCGGCTGGCGGCAAGTTGCTGCTCAACTGTCGACAGAAGCGAAGGCATGAGAAGGCTCAACGAATGGGCCAGAGATTGGGAAGCTGAAGCGACGCCTACCATGTTCAATATCGTCGTGACGCATCTTGACATGGCCTGGCTTGACCAGCGGCTGGAACACCTTGACTACGAACAACCTTACAACTTCCAAGAGCCTGCCGATATCGGGCGTCGGTATCTCATCCTTGGCGAGGCTGATTACATTTCCGACATGGTTCAACAAGCGCCTGGTCGGATGCCGAGAGCAACTGATATCTGGCGCTTTAAACCCGGTCACTCTGGGTTTGCAATCCGCACCTTAGCCGGTCGCTTCGTCGAGCATCGCCCGCCACCTCTGGCGACACAAGGAACACAAGCAGGCAGCCTTTCGACTTCGGGACCGACGCCATCCCCGACAACGCCGTTCGCGCAGCCTGCGACCCGCAGGAGACCAGGAAGTCCATCCTCATCAACCTCGGCCAGCAAGCGACCGAAATACAACGTCGAGTCCCCGACCGTGGAGATTGAACTTGGAGAAGGCGAAAGCATCGCGCGAAGCGTTGCCGAGGACATGGAAATTTAAACCCTTACCAACCACCCTTCCACCTACCACCCCTTTACGAAAGTAAGGGCGTGTGCGAGGCTATGAGTTTTTTTAATTCTTTTTTTTCTCTTTAACCCCTGCCTCTTTTCCATGCAAAATAAGCTTGTTTTTCGTTTAAAAACTACTCCCAAAGTAGCTTTATGCTTGTTATATGTATAAACTAGGAATATTTTTTTAGCTTTATATATACAGGTACGCTGTGCTGTAATTCCAGCCCACGCTGACAACCGCGATGACCTTGTTTCGATCCGCCGGGTCCCCCCATGCCACGCTGACGGTCTGCCCGAGCACCATCCTCTTGGCCGCCAGGGTCGCCTTCTAGTAGTTGCCGCTCGCCAGGTCTTTGACAAGCGTGAGATCCTGTCCCGCCACGACCAGTATGAGCCCGTCCAACGATGCCGTAGCCAGATCCGGCACGGCGCGCCATACCGTCGGCTGTGCTACGGGCGTTCGGCCCTGCGCCGTGGCCCAGTGTGGCAATGTCTAGCTGCTGGTGCCGCCCCGGGACGAGCCCGTCGACGAGGGCAGCGGCGCTACCAGGACGGGTTGCACTTCGCGGCCGGCGCCACGAAGCGTGGCCCACTCGGTAGGGAAGGCAGTGCGAAAGAGGATGGCGGCGGTGCCCGAGGTGGGCGCGGGCTTGGCGGCGTCACGGACTGTCGAGCCGCCGTCGCGCCGTGTGATTGACGGTCGGCACCACGTCCGCGACCGCCGGGTAGGGGAACTGGTGCGTAGGCGAGAGGTCGAGCACGTGCGTGCCGAGAGCGCCGGCGTTCTCAAACAGAAGGTAGAGCGGATCGGAGCTACCGTCGAGGCGCAGGTCAAACACGCCCACGTCGTTCACGGTAGAGGAAGTGGCTGTAGCCACGGCGGGTGGCGCCACGTCGTGCACCAAGCGGTCATCGCCCCCCGGCGGCGACTCGGGGTAGGCCGCGCGCGGAAACGGCTCGATAACAGGCGCAGAGTGGCCGCGACGGTTGTGTAGGGTCCGGCAACACAGGTGATGGGCAGTGACAGCGAGCGCGTGCGGCGGAAATAGTGACCCGGGTAGTCAAGGTCGAAGAGCCATTCCGGCAAGGCAAAGATGCATGACCCTATCGAGCGGAGGCGGAGCAGCGCATGCGGGTCCAGCTGCGCGAGTGACACGTGCTTCGTCAACTCGAGCTCACGAGCGTGGCGGTGTGCATAAATGGCAGCCAGGCGATCGAGGTCGGCCAGCAGGTCGCCGCCCGCCAGCAGGCCGCTCCTCAGGTTGTCATGCTGGCCGTACTGTATGATACCCGACGTGGCACCGCTGAAGTCGCCAAGCTCGAAGGCCGTGCAGCGCTCGGCCTTCGCCATGGAGAAAGCCGAGTTGTAGGCTCGCGTGTAGGTGGCGGCACGTGCCCAGCTGCCCGGTCAAACAGCCCGATGTTGGTAAACTTGCCGGCGAGGTAGGTTGCCGTGGCCGTCGCCTCAGCGGTCTGCACGTCGTGGGCGGCGAGATCCTTGTCGAGCACGGTCCCCTGGTCCTTGGCCGCCACGATCTGCTGGTCCACCTGCGCCATCTCGTACTTTGCCAGATTCTGCTGGAAGGTCCAGTCTTGGTACGCCACAGGCCGTGACCTCGCGATTACGTGCGGCGAGTAGGGATTACGCCGCCACAGCAGGATCTGGTTTTTGAGCTCGTTTGCCAGCGATGCGCCGGTGGGGTCGCCCGCAGCGGCGCCCAAGATCTTGTCCATCAGCGCGGCTTGATAGTCGGCCACCTGCGTCTTGAAGAAGGATTTCGTCTGCCAGAACTTCTGCGGCGCCCTCGCCTTGTCCGCGCCTGTGTCCGGGTCTTCCATGTCGGCGCCCTGTGGGTTGAATATGCAGTGGTAGCACTTCGGTGCCTGCTCGTGCTGTTTGTCGGCGCTGAGTCCGGCTGCGATTTGGAAGGGAAGGTGGAAGAAAAGCTCCCAGTTGTAGTCCGAGTACGCGGCCGTGTTGGCAAAGTCGAGCTCCTCGCGTGGAAGTGGCACTCGCACGTATGGCGTGGGTTGATAGGCCATATTGAGGTCAAAGTCCTTGTTGATCCGCAGTTGCGTTGACCGTGCCATCAGCAGTCCCGTGCCTCCAGCATACAGCTGTCCGCGAAGGAAGCAGACGAGGGGTGGCAGAAATTGATAAGGTTGGCACGTGGCGTGCGCAGTGTCACGTCCCAGGTGGTGGGAGCGTTGACACGGACGGCAAGGAACTCGCGCTTCAGCTCCAGATACTTCTCGTCGCGGTTGAGGTGAGTGCGCAGCGCTCCGGTGTCCTTGTTGAGCTTGTTGAAGTAGATGTGGATACGTTTGAACGCCAGCCGCACCGCGTCGTTGGAGAATTTAAGGGTCGCTGAGGCTGTTCTGAAGCTAATGTCGCTCTTGACCGCACTTTCGTAGCCAGGGATGACTGCGTACCCGCGCGTCGAGGAGTCGGACACAAAGTACGACAGGAGAATGCCCTCGGGCACGAACCACGCGCGAACTTGAGGCCGACGTCCCAGACGTGCAGGCTGACGGCGGCCTCGAGGTTTGCTGGGAAGGCAGCGGTGTCGGCGTACTTGTCTGAGCTGAGGGGCCCGGGCCAATACACGACCTTCTCCGTCACTGCGGGTTGTGACCACTTGTGCGTGTCCGGATTGCGCTCACATACGGCCAGCTGCACGAGCAGGCGCTTCCTGACGAGTCTGGCTTCTCGCCGGCCATGTTGTCCGGGTTCGGATACGCTGGTGGCTGCGAGGTCTGCGCCGGATCCTGCTCGTAAGAGAATACGGGCCACGACACGGTGAGGCGGTTGCGCCGGAAAAAGGTAAGGAAGTGGTTGCCGACCGGATTGACGTCCTGAAGGCGTTCCCACGGCGTCCACTCGGCCTCGAGCGCCACGGTGCGGCGGTAGTACTCGCACGGGCTGCACCTCTTTGCGGGCAAACACACGAAGCGTGGTGGTGGCCGTGTCGTAGAAGCAGCTCATCACCTCCAGGTCGGCGCTGTGATCGAGGCCACCGAGATACCCGACAATGGCGCTCTCGGCCGACGTGTCCGTCAAAGGCTGCTTCTTAAGATCCGCCTCCAAGTTGCGGCACAGCTCCGACTTGTTGTCACGCAGTGCCGGTTCGATTCAGCTTCCTGGGTAGAGAGAAACATGTCTGTTGGCCTCCCACAGCCGGTATTGCGACACCCCGGCCCAGTGTGCCCACGACGCATCGCCCTCAACGACGGGCGCCAGCTCAAAGTTCATCAGCAAGCGCTGGACGAACTGCTGGAGCAACTGGATAATACGCGACACCAGTGTCACGGTGCCCATCTGCACATCGAGTAGTAGCAGCTCTGAGAGGTTTCGTGCCGACGTGATGCGCGACTTGTTGACGGCTAGGAGAAATGCCACCAAGGCATCACGCTTCGAGAGGCGCAACTGGTCCTGCACCCCCTCAGAACACCGTGCCAGTCTGAGTCAACGGCGTGGCGCAGCTTGATTGCCGTGCGCGCAGCCACCATGTCGTCCCTCGACGGAGCCTCAGCCTCGGTCAACGATATCGTCGCCGCTGTTGACATGCCCGCCCGGCGGATAACCGACGCCGCACTCTGCAGCCTAGTCGTCGTTTTTACAGCCTTCGAGCGTGAAGGGAGAGTTTCTTATCTGCCGGGTCGCGCACCGGCGTGAAGGCTCCAGAATGGACAAGCTGGACATAGTCGACCAGCGCTTGCCACGCGGCCAAGGACACCGGGCTGTCCCCCACGTCTGTAGGCAGGCAGGGATGCAAGGCTGGCCCACCCCAGCTTCTGAGCGTTTTGCAGCAGCCATGAGACTGACTTAGAATTCGTCTACTAACCGCCTCCAACTGGGGCCGCATCAAATACAGCAGTGGCCTTGGTAAGGTCTCTCCTGCAATATCCCTCAACAACCTTCCTTATCATCATGGATGGCCTCGGCACCATCATGCCCTGGCCGTGGTCCAGCCCATCCATAAACACCAGCTCCAACTCCGCAATTCCCGTCCACTTGTACTCCCTCCACTCATTCACGTCCGCCCACGTATAGTTGACATTCCCGCTGTACACGTACGCCGCGACGTGCTTCGCCGGGGCGACGCAGTCCTCCCCGCCCTGTATCACCGTCGTGCGCATGCCTACATGCGGCACCCCAGACCTGGCGCTTTCGCCGGATAAGGCGGGCCCCGACCGGCCCGTTTCGGCGTCTCGCGGGCCCGTGGTTAGGTCCTCGCGCCATAGGATGGACTCGCGCCAGCAGAGGCGCCGCGCGAGCGTATACGCCGTCCCCGCATCCGTGGCGCTCGCCCACCAAATCTCCCATTCGTTGCCCCAGCCGGGGTGCCCGCGCATGCTCGGCCTTGGCGTGCGCCGCGTGAAGTTGTAGGCCACCTGCGGCAGGTGCAGCAGGAGGGACACGGGGTCGCAGAGGATGTTGCCCGATATGCGGGGGCCGAAGTCCGGGTGCCTGATCAGGGTCGACACGAACATGGTGCCGTACGAGCTGGTGACCAGCACAAAGTCGTCCCATTTTCCGGGGTCCACGTTGCGCACCTGGGCGGCGATGGCGGCGACGTCGTCGCATATTTGTGCTGTCGGCGCCAGCGGATCGATGGTGACACGTGTGGTGACCGGGAGCAGCTCGACGGCGATAATACCGACGTCTTTAGGGATCGTGGCCATCCAGAACTGGTACGGGACGAGACCAATCCCGAGGCCGTGGATTATTATCACGGGGCGGCGGTTCGTGGAACGGTGTGGGCGATACCAAAAGGACATCCCAGGCGCGGCGGACGCGTTGGGCGACAACAACGCGATTGGACGGAAGGGGAAAACTTTGAAAAAGGAGGAGACAGGTTGCCTATAAAACTTGTAGCCGGTCGCAAGAAGCCAGAGGCACATAAGACCATCGAGATAGCCTACGAGCTATTGGGTAATTATTTGTCAGCCACGAGGAGCCAGGCCTTCTAGTTCGACTCCCGTCCGAAAACGTACCAAGTAGTAGGCCAAACTTCGATGTCTTATATCGATCGGGTCAAAGCTCAGCCGCACAGATTCTGCAGTACCCCTCCCTGGCTTCAAAGCAATGCCAAACCCCTGCCTTATCTCCTCGATGTACCCATCGAGCTCAGCGTCCACATCTGGTTCAAGATCCTTCATGCCATCTCTTTCAAAAAGTCCCCATAGCAGCCAGTCCTTGACGTTGTCGACACGGATGTCTTCCATGTGTGCGTTGTTAGCCCACATGCGGATCCACGTTTCCATATCCGGAATCAAACTGATAGCTTTGCGAAACAGCCATGCACGCTGTGTTCGGTTCATCGGTGGCGGCGTGTAAGGCTTGTAGTTTTGGAGGAGCCAACGGTATGGCAGGAAAAAGAAGAAGTACCACAAGATTTCGACAGCCCCAAGAATTTCGATAACGAGAGAAGCCGGGTGCGTGACAGCGCGAACACCGCCAAATAAAAAGGCGATAAAAAAGTAGCCGAGACATAAAAGGCCCAAGTCTTTCATGAACAAGATGAGCAGGCGGATGCCCAAATACTCGGGCCAGGTTTTGTTAATAATCATAATGGCTCCGTCAGCCTCTCTAGGCGATCGGATGAGATGAACATGGTAAGTCATTTTCTCTTAACCTGAAGATAGGCTAGACGGGGGTATATAAGCCATTGACGATCTGCTGCGGCAAACACACGTGGAACTTAACGCTTTCTATTTTTGTAATAAGTTTCGCGCGGACTGCGCGGCAGACTGGTGAGCGCTCGCGATTGGTGGCACAGCTGCGGTTGTTTTGTTTCATATCTTTATGGCGATCATAAGGACCAGTAGCCGGCGGTCGAGTGGATGCGATTCGCTCCCACCCATGCGGCCCGCCCGCGCGTTTTCCGAGATGGCCTGCCGCCACGGCGACCGACATCCTTCCGCCGTCGACGCGGGGTGAGGAATCTCGCCCCCTATCTTCGGACGTTTCTGTTTTGTCCTGTCGAATTGGTGGTGAGCTCCCTTGTTCGACCGGAGAATTCGCTTGACGATCTTCCCGAACTGTGGGCCGCGTCGCGAGTAAGTTTTAAACATGACAAATCCGGGTCTCGATAAGCAGGAGATGGTGGTCGTCGGCGAGGATCTTTCGCCAGGGGGCCCCAGCTATAGGTGTTTCCTCCTCCGGGAAGGAGAAGCCCGTCGGGTGGAAGCAAACCAAACCGGAACGTGGGAAACTCGCCACGCGAGTTCGCGTTACCGATGGCGCCATCTCCCTGCTCCTCATTGAAGACCCTGCCTGCGTGCCTGCGGGTCTGGGAGACGCAAAGTTCCGACCTAACCATTGGAGGCGCTGCGAGAGCAACGGTTAGAGGCTCCATCGTTTTCGGGCTGGCGTCCCGAGAAAAGTGGGCGATACTCTAAACGCCAAAGAGCCACCCGCGTCATCCCTGCTCGTCTCGGCGCGCGGCGGAAGGAATAGACGCTCAGCATTGGGACGGGGAGCTGCTCGGGTGGAGAGCAAGAACCAGAAATTGGCACAGGCCGACGGTCAATGCTGCTGGTGCTGGTGCTGCTGATGCTGGGGCGCTCAAAGTCAGGGGTAAGCCTTTTGCCCCGCGGGAATTTGCGCATAGCCAAGGCGATACAAGCGCAATGCTAGAGAGAGCGTGCGGCGAACACCGGCGATCCCAAGGCGCATAAAGAGGGCTGCCCACTCGGCCTGCCACGTGTTACCTGCTTCTGACAGGAGCCGTCCAGCCCCTGTTTGGAAGTGCCCCTCCCCCCCCGTCCCGCCAGTCCCCGGAGCCCGGGCCACCCCCGTCCCTTCAATCCCAACTCAGGCGCGCCCTGTTCACCAACGATGAGGTCGCTCGCTTCCTCGCTGCCCGCGGCGGACATGCTACCGGCCGCAGAAGACCGACGCAGAGATCTTCAGGATAGGCCAGGCGTTTCGGCCGACGACACCAGCGCAGGCGGAGGCGGCGTCCCGTCTCTTGTACATTCTCATGGTCTTCCTGAAGCGCTTGCCCTTGCCCACCGTCACACGCTGAGTCATCCCCTCCTGCAACTGTTTGACGGGCTGATCGCAACGCCCCGCGACCGGCTGCTGGTGACCATTGAGGTCTGCTACAGGCGGGCCCTCGACGTCATGGAAGACCGCCTGGGCACACGCCACCCGGCGGTGCTCGAGATGCGGTCGAACCATCTCAAGTACAAGAGGGACGAGCATCGGCCCAGGCACTCCGCGGCACGGAGCGCGCTTGCGGCCAGGCCGGGGAGCCCACCATCCGCGCTCCGCGGCCATGTTTACGCGCTGAATTACATCGGCGGCAACCGCACCTAAGCGCGGCGGCCGGCGCACTGCGCCGAGTCTAAGCCCTACCCTGTCTTCGGCAGGGGAGACCGAGGTGGAGCGGGCCCACGCAGACGCTAGCCTTCACGGCCAAGCTGCTCGCCAAGGCCGGATCTGGACGCCGGCCGGGCCGCTGGAGTCCAGACACCATCTGGAGTCCGCCATTACCACCCTGCGGCGCGGCAACCGGCAGTGCCGCGCGAGGGCCATCATGCTCGCAGAGCTCCTGCGGCAGAACCACGACGATTGGGGCCAGCCGGACCTGGCACACGCGCGGCAGGGTCGGAAGGAGGACCTCGACGGCAACTTGGACGAGATGGAGACGCCCGGCGAGCCCGTCTCCGGCACAGGGGGATAGAAGAGAGAAGCCGACCAAACAAAAATACTCCGTGAGAGCGGCCGCTGAATCCCGGGACTGCATGTCAGGTCCGGGTGGCTGGCCAGCGTGGTCGCCACAACGGCCATGCCCCCAGTCTAGCGTTGAGCCGGCTATCTCAGCAGCCTGAGTTAACGTGGGGGTGCGTGAATTTGGTTGTAGCAGCGGAAACCGCCCCCGCAGCTTTAGTTTGTTCTTCAAGTTTAACCGAACCCGGTGGGATGGACAGAGTACGACGACATCCTACCTGCAGAGATATACGTGCGACCCAGTCCATTTTAAACCCGCACCCCCCCTTCTCTTCCTTCCAATTTCTTACATCTCGGGACAGCTCTGCGTTTGCATCTGAGCGCGACACTTCCTGCAGTTTATGTACTCAAGGCGGAAGCATTTGAATCAGGTGTTTAAATGTGTTCAAGTTTCCATCGAGGCCGGCCTGCTCTCTCTTCCCGAGCACACATGGAGGGTAGCATCGTACCAAGGGAACCGTTTTAATGCCGCGCCAGTTTCCCACGGGGACGGACGCGCGTTCAAAGCGCCGCCGCCGCCATTACTCGCGTGGGTTTAAAAGCACCCGTGAAAATCGACCTTTCGGGACAAATTACGCGGCGGCTTGCAGGCGAATGCAACCCGGCTAGCAGGAAGACGACTCGGTCGACAGTTTCAAGGGCTTTGAGTCCCGTAAAGTAAAAGCATTAAACCCTGCCCGGAGGTACATCAGCTTTGACCACAGGTGCAAATGATAATAAATCCGTCCACTTAGCCTCCTTTGAAAATGCGGTAGAGAGCTGCAAGCGGAATTAAGCTTCGTAATGCTGGAATGATACTGACGTTATGCGTTTTGGAAGCTGTCTTAAAGGGTCGGAATGCAGGCTATATGACTCCATATGGATAGCGTCGGTTCATGCGCTTGCCGGGAGTTTGTTATACCAGGCACAAACACGAGTCGTTAAAGCTGTCCTGGATCTGGTTATAGCAAGGAGGAACGGGTATATATATCGCGGACAGCCGCCGCTTTCCCATTTCTTTTTTTCCTTTCTCTCCCCATCTCACGATCTTTCCTTTACGTTTATCCTTCTATTCCCTTTTTCTTTTCCAATTTGTCTTTTCCTTACCTCCTCCTTTACCATATTACCTTTTGGTTCTACGGTGGACAAGTTCGCATTTTTACGCTTTCAAGCTTTCACTTCCTTTAACGTTTTCTTCGTTATTTCAAAGCTCGACAACGCAAACCAAAAAACCGCAAACATGCAGTTTTACGCCGTAAAGGTCCTCGCCGTCCTGGCTCTTTCGGCGGCCCCAGTCCTCGCCACCCCCGCCCTCGCCGCTGTCATTGCTTCCGCCGGCGACATCGCCCCGCGGGACACTCCCGTCGACGTCGGTGCTGCCGCCGATGCCGGCGTCCAACAGTCGGGCGCTCCGCTCATTCAAGCCCGCGAGACCACCGCCTGCAAGGCCACACGCATCGCCTGCCAGAACTGCCTGGCCAACGCGCCTCTCCGCCCCGGCGCCTGCGGCAAGTGGCACAACGCTTGCGTCGCCTGCGGTGGCCACGCCGCCGACTGCAAATGCTAGGCACATTCGGACTATTATCCTTTATGGTTTAAAAGATTGTGCTTTTGCGATATCTTGTCACACTGTTTTGGATTTAACGATTAAGGCGGGATGAAGTACACGCCTGGTGAGAGATGATGCAAAGCTTATAACGGTTTTTTACCCGGACTCAATTTCGCCCATTTCCGTAACAATTTTCAACCCCGGGATGGAGAATTTTACCCTTATTTGTTACTTTTAAAGGGTTGGGCACGGTTTTTCCCGTTAATATAGTAAAGCATTAAATAGCAGTTGCGAAAAAGGAATTTTCTGCTATTCACCTTCGCGTTTAACGTGGTTTATAAACGAGTCGCGTATATAAATTAACTGTTGGTGGGAGTGGGTAAGTCGGGTACCCCCCTGTTGGACCAACCCCCTGTCGGACCACTTAATTTTTGCCTAGTCGCAACAACAACACCACCTTTTAACGCTAAATTCACGGCTTTATCCGCCAACAACTATACAATCCTGTATATCCTCTTCAAAATCTTCCGCTGATTTTAATGATGCATTTTTTGTAGCTTGATTACCCTCCCTTGCTTTGTAAACCTCCCGCCCATTCACGAAGGTTTCGTTGGGATCCGGCACGACCCTTTTCCTTTTCCGGGGACGGGCAGCCTTTAATTGTGCCTTTAAAAAGCGGATTTTTTAGTGACAATTAGCTATCTCGAGGTTTTTTAACGTAAAGCTTTTACGAACCTTCCGAAAGAATAATCGCTTTATGGGGGTGCTCCGGATTGTAATAATAAAATCCTTTATTTGCGCGGTTAATTTCCGGCTTTTAGTGGGAGTTTTTCAGAACCTTTTGCAAGCAATAAAAACCTTTTTAAAGTTTTCCGGCGTCCTTTATTGCATGATATTAACGTTAAAGGTCCCTGGAAACCTGGTGTTAAAATTTTTAAGTAAAAAGCGGCTTATAAGGGGTTTGCTAATCCGGACCGGCCATAACCCCAATGCGGCCCACCCTGCTTTAATATTTACAGGGGTTATCCTTTTTTTTCGTGCGGCCTTGTATTTTATAAGGAATTGTTTTTTTCTTACGATTATAAAGCAATAAAATTGGGCCTGGGCCTTTATGCCTTGCCGGTAAGCCCGTTTAACAGGGGAGAAAATTTTTAAATTAAAAGGTTATAAAACGTGGGAGGTATAAACGGGTAAATATAAAAAATAAACGTTGTTTTAAAAGCAAAGGTACTGGAAAGCTTTTATTACGTGGGATTCGTGGCCGTTTAGGATTAGCAAACGTGGTTAAAAGGGGTCCGGCCGGGTGCGAGGGAGGTAAACCTTTTGCAGCCATTCGACGGCCGTACGGTTAATTATTTAGCCGTTTTTTGTTATAATAAACTCCCAGTCGTTAAAAAAGCCCTGCTAATCCGGAAACTATTAATTTTGCAAATGTTTTCCTTTAAAAATAATAAAAGGAAAAAGCCGGACCCCCGTGGTCGAAACGCATTTAATAAACGAGGTTTAGGCACGAGATCCGGGCTTTTTTTTATGCAACGAATAAATCCCGGCAAGGTTTAATACAAGGCCATTACCCGTATAACCCTTTTGCAGGCCCTTTTCGTTAACGTTGTGCTTATATTTAACCGGGATCCCGGCGATTTCCGGAATAACCAATTTGAACCATTAATTTCGTATTATTTTAATTATTGCGCCTTTTACTTTTGCGTTTTTCATGCAAAAGCCTTGATAAACTTTTATTTAAAGGTTCCGGCGTAAAAAACCCCGGGTCCAATTTTTTCCCGGGGAACGGGAGTCCCCCGAAATACGAAGGATTTTAATAGCGTAAAAGCGCAATTTCCCATGGGTTGGTAGGAGCCTTAAGGAGGCTTGCAGGGCCACCCAGGTGGCCAGGTGCGTTTCCTTCTTTTTAAATAACTTTTAATGTTTTTTTTATGCCTGCTAATAGGATATTGTACCGTAATATTTGCTTTAAAAAATAAAGTAGGGTATCCCTTGCATGGCGGCGGCCCGCCGGATTGGCAGGCCGCCATTGGCTAAATGGCAGGCCTTTTTGATCTGGGCTTTAATGTACTGCTTTACCATTTTTTTGCTTATAAAATGCAGTAAAAACCATGGAAAACGGATGCATTTTGGTTGAGATATGCGAGTGTAGCGGTGTAGGGTCGTGCCGCCGTCGGATAAAATTGAAGTGGTCCGACAGGGGGTTGGTCCGACAGGGGGTTGGTCCGACAGGGGGGTACCCGACTTACTCCTGTTTACAAACGGCTTGGAGCTTTTTAAAAGTGATAAATAATAATTTTTATAATTTGAAAAAGGTTTTTTTATTATGCATAAGGAAGAAAGAAGAAGTTCTGGCACCCGAAAGGGTGCCAGAAGTAGGTTTATATACAAGGCTCGTGGCCGCGCTGTTACGACCAGCCACAGGGCCAGTGGGAAGGGATAGGAAAGAGAGAGAGAGAGATCGTATTAACGTCTGTGCCTTTGGCACGGGCACCTTGGTGCGCGTGCCGTTTGGCATCGGCCACTGCAGATCTCAAACGTGCCCCCGACGGCGGCAGGGCAATTTTATATGCCCGCGTTGCGCCGGCTTTAAGGTGCTAGGTACAGGGAAGTTCTAACCACGGGGCAACAGTAAAACCCTACCCCTACCACACTTTTTTTCCTTGGTAACCGGTGTTATTACTTGGGTTTAAAAAATCCCAACTTTTTTAAGGCCTTTAAGTTCGCAAAGCGCGCGGGCACCGCGTGCTTTTTAAACTCCGGGGCTTTTGCAAGTTGTTTAAGTGACTTCTCGGCCCGGGCTTTATGCCACCGGGCCACTGTCACTCGTCTTCCCGTTTTTGCCCGGGACGCTGGCTCGCATTTTAACCGGAGCTTGACGCCTTGCGCCCATTTCACCTCCCACCTTGCCCTTGCTACAAGCTTTGCTAGCGCCTTTAAAGGGAGGGCCGCCGGTCCGGAGCCGCAGGAGTGGGGGAAGGAAAAGGGGGGGGGTTGCCGCCCGGGATGGCCCGGGCGGCGGGCTAGCTGCCTGCCGGGCGAGCCCGGCACCGGTTATCGTTATAAAGGCCGGTGCCCCTACTGGTGGTTCGAGATGGGCGGGCCCGGCCTTGGAATTTAAAGGGCTGGAAGGGTCCAGCTTCATTTTATTATAAGCGGTTATTATATTAACCGCTTCCAACCTTCCTGCCTCCCCACGAGCCTGACCCTCATTCCTAGTCCGTTGGAGCTGCCCATTGCCTCCCCGCTTTTTTTTGGCCCCATCCGTCCGCGGTGCCCCCCCCACACC
>PYSR01000053.1:0-199766 GCA_003049425.1 Magnaporthiopsis incrustans | reverse complement strand
CCACCACCACCACCACCACCATGTCCCCGGTTCCTCCGGTTCTTCTTCTGGTGGTGATGCTGGTGCTGGGCGGCGGCCGCCTGCGTGGCGACGGCCTTTGCCTTGTCGGCGCGGTACTTGTCCGACGGCACGACGGCGTCGCCGCCGCCCTCCTCCAGCAGCGTGCCCAGCTCGTCGGCGCTCCCGCCCGGCGGGCCGCCGCTGGCCATGCCGCTCATGAGGCTCGGGTTCTGGTACAGCTTGCGGAACTGCGGCAGGAACTGCTCGGCGTGCCGGAACCGGCCCAGCCGGACGCTCATGTGGTCGAAGGCCAGGAGGACGGGCATGTCCGTGTCGCCGGCGTCGTGCTGCAGGTTCTCGCCGTTGTCGTCGTCGTCGTCGGGGCTTGGCTCCTCGGCCGGCTGCTTGTTCTTGTCGCTGCCCTCGCCGGAAGCGACGGCCTCCTCGGTTTGTTTCGCCTCGCTGCTGCTGTTGCCGTCGTCGAGGTCCCGCAGAGCGCGGTTGGGGCTGGGGCTCCGGCTGCGCTGCTTCTCCCACAGCCTCTTCTTGTACATCTCCAGGTTCGCGACCTTGGGGTAGCGCTGCGAAAAGTGCGTGAGCAGCACGCGCCGCGCGCCCATCTCGCGCGCCACCTCGAGCGCCTCGCCCATGGTCGAGTGCTTCTTGGCGAGCGCGTCCACGGCCATGTCGTCCTCGAAGGTGGCCTCGTGGATGAGCAGGTTGGACCCCCTGCCGACGCGCGCGAGCTCGCGCGAGGGCCGGCAGTCGCCCGAGTACGACACCCTGAGGCCCAGCCCCTCCCACGTGAAGGCGGTGGCGAGCGCGTGCGCGCAGTGGTCGACGGCGACGCAGTCGATGCGCGTCAGCCCGCCCAGCGCCTCGGCCTCGTCCCCGGAGAAGAGCCTGGGGTCGCAGGCGCGGCTGGCCTGCGAGTTGGTCGGCATCCGGATCTCGACCAGGTTGATGCGCGAGCTGACCCACTCGACGGCGCCGTGCTGCCGCACGAACTCGAGCATGTTCTTGGTCGCCACCACCGAGAGCCTCGGCGTCAGCAGGCGCGAGTCCCAGCCCTCGGCGCGCGCGCGCGCGTGCTCGGCCGTGTGGGTGGCGCGGTCCCAGGCCTGGATGATGGCCACGAGGCCCATGTGGTGGTCGGCGTGCACGTGGCTGACGAAGATGGCGCGCAGGTCGCGGACGACGTCGTCGGCCGCCTCCGGGCCGTACTGGCGCCTGATCTGGCCCAGCGTGTTCTCGCCGCAGTCGAACAGGTAGGATCCCTTGCCGGGCACGCGCACCAGCGTCCCCGACACGTTGCGGTAGAGGGACGGGTACGACGAGCCCGTGCCCAGCGACACCACCTCGACGTCGCGCAGCAGGTCCGACGTCAGGTCCGCGTCCGTCTCGCGCGCGCCGGCCTCGAACTCGGCCGAGTCCACGAGGGCCCTGCACTCGGCGATCTTGGCGAGCACCTTCTGCGAGAACTCGTCGTTCTGGATCCGATCCCACGCCTCCTCGGTGTTCATCGGGCCCACGCCGTGGTCGTCCACCTGCAGCTCAGGCGACAGCCTCACCGTGATGCCGGGCCTGCCGGCTGTATAGGGCAGCTCGGACGTGTTTGGCGCCGAGGGCTGGGCCAAGTGGATAGGGGGAAAGGACGCTGGGTCCAGCTTGTTGTGCGTGATGGCCATCGAGGCGGTGTTCCTAAAGTTCACAATATCCGACGAGGTCTCGGGCGAGGACACGATGTGCTTCACTCCCGAGAGCTTGCCCTTGAGAAACGACAGGAACGCCGAGTCCTCGACGACTCCCGGGCCTAGGGTCCAGTAGATGAGGCCTAGGTTCTTGACAATGTCCTCTATCTCCCACTCTGGCCTCGCAAGCAGAGCGGGGATGTACGTGGGGTTGGGCAGCTCAAAGACTCCAAAGCTGGTGCCCTCGACACGCGCGCCCAGCACCATGTCGGGAGTGACAGTGGTGCCGTCCTTGGCCGTGGCGTTCTGGCCTGCGCAGAGCAGCTTGAAGCTGGTCTGGGGGACGCCGAGCGCGTCGGCGGCGGCGCGATCGAACTTTCCGCGGCGCGGCTGAGACTTGATGAGGTAGCACATGGAGGTTTGGTCGGGACGCGTTCTTGGGAGCGTCTGCACCAGCCCCGAGGGCCACAGCCTGCGCGCAAGCACGGGGATGTTGGGGACGTCCCGCCCAGGCCCTGGGAATGGGCCGGGATACCTCTCCAGCTTGCCGTCCTTGCCGTGCACAAAGACGGCGGCAGGCAGCCTCACGTCGTGCAGCATCATCTCGACGAGGGCGTCCAAGCCCTGGTTCTCAAACATGTCCTTGACGATGGCCGCAAGCGCGTCTCGAGCGGCGTCTGTCATGCCTTCTTCGGACTCGGCCTCGCCTGCCTCCAGGGAGACCTCGTCCTCCTCGCTGCTCGGCTTCCTCCTCTTGCGACGGTCCGTGGAGGTGTTGACGAGCGGGACGTGCCAGACCTTGATGTTGTCGTCCTCCCAGTCGCACTCGGTGTTGGTGGGGTCTTCGAGCCGGGGGTCGGTGAGGATTTCGCGGGGCACGACGGGCAGGGACTGGCGCAAAATGAACTTGCGGCCCAAGGCGAGGTAGTAGATGAGGTTGTCGCTGCCGCGCAGCTTCAGGCTGGTCATGGTGCCGATGCGAGCGGTCGGGCGGGCCGTGGTGTAGTTCCTGTTCTTGACGGTGGTGTCGACGATGCCGGCGATGGTGAGGATCATACCGAGCAGGCCGCCACAGGTCTTGGAGCCGATGGGCCCAGTGAGCATGATCTCGTCCATCTTGGCGAGGGAGTGGCCACGCTGGACCATGAGGCGCTGGGTGCCCTCGGACACGTTGCCGATGAGGTATCGGCGATTGTCGAAGTGCAGCAGCACCGAGGTGCCGCGCATGTCGGCACTGGGAGTGCTGACGAGGGTGGTGGTGACGAGCATGTTGCGCAGGTCCACGTCGGAGGACTCGACTATGTCGTTGCGGTTCTTGGAGCGGACATAGTCCGCCAAGCCTGGCCCGGGCTGCGCAGCGTCGCGCGAGGTGAGCAGGAATACGGACTGGTCTCGAAACACGGTTGGGCCGTGATACGGGAGGCGCCAGGCAGATCTCGTTTTGCGCCCGCCCTCGGTGCCGAGGATTCTGTTCAGGGTGTTGCTGCAGGGGGTGTTGGGGAAGGATGTCTTCAAGACGGTAGGTACGCCTTTGCCCCTTAAGATCACCTCCAAGCGTCTACTCATTGACGTTGAGTCATCTCTGCAGCCTTGAAGGAGAGAGAAGAGAGAAGAAATAGAGGGAAAAGAAATTGGATGGAGGATCGGATCTAAGGCAAGATACGTGACTTGCCAGTCGACGTCTGCTCTGGCCGTTTAGGTGCTTCAATGTCTGCCCTTCTTTTTTTTTTTTTTCTGATCCTTGGTGAGATCCCGCGGCTTCTTCTTTCATTCGTCTTCTTCCCCGGCCCCCCATATGATTCACTCTGGCTTATGCTGTCGACATCAAAAACCGCCCGCTCGAGTGCTTAGCGCATTGAAGAAAATTCGGCTTCTTGTTCTAAAATTTACTTATCTCTACAATGCACGTGACGATAAAGCTCTGTCCTGAAAGTCCCGCTACAACCCCACTATATCGTCCGTCAGTCGTCTTGGTTGAACCAGGGTCGGTCCACGCCAGGGAGGGGTGTTACCTTGATACCAGATGAGACCCTGGCCCGGCAGTCTCCCAGCTTTCCGATCTCGCTGCGGGACCGAAGGCCGGGCGGGGCGTCGGGGTGCCGGGGAAGACATGGGATGAAAGCCGGGGTGGCGGTACTTTGTCTGGGGAGCTCTGTCCTGGAGCCAGGGGTTTTGCATACATTGGCCGTGGTTCTGCGTGTGCCCAACAGAGTGAGTGGGATTGATGTGTCCGGTCCGTATGTAATGCCCATCCATGAGCCCGACAACTCACCCCACGCTCTCCTCAGCCTTTCACATCTCGTTATAACCCCCATTCCCAAGGACGCGCCCAGAGCTGAAAGCGGATCTCGGCCAGGAGCAAATTGGCCCTGGGGTCCAGCTCGGTCTAATTGCGTGATCGCCTGGCGCCCTCGCGCCATGCCGGTTCCGTTTCCCCACGCTCATAATCCACCTCAATACTCCAACCAGGCGCGGCGAAATGCGCCTGCAGACAGATGCCGACAGAGGCAGGCCAAGGTCTAGAAGCATGTAGCTGCTGTTCACCCGGCTACGTGAGGGGTGGCTGAAGAAAGCATACGCCGGAACGGAGAAGAAGCTGCACCACTTAACAAAAATGGCTGGGCAATGGCGGCGGTGGAAGCGGACGAGTCTTTTTCTTCCCGCTTTTCTTCTCGACGCTTCCCCTGATTTTGCATGTTTGACTGAGACATTATCCGCTTATATACCAACGTAGACGGCCCTGTTTATACCCGGTCAGCGTCGGATCCCGTTACATACGCGACCCAGTCAAGTCCCAAGTTCGGTCCAGCATGTTTAAGCTTTACGAAGTCGACCCTGACGCAGACACGCTGTTGATCGTTCCCGCACCACCAGCTGCATTTGCGGAGTGGGACGACGGCGCCCACCACAAGAGCTCCGGATTGACCAATGGGGCGCTCTCCAACGGTCATCATAACGACGATGCTTCCGTACATGTGAATGGTATCAACGGCGGCCATGGACTGGCCAACGGCCTCTCCAAGATGTCCCTCCACGGCTCTCCATCTCCGCCGCTCCCGGAGATGCGCATCAAGGTCTCGTCCAAGCACCTGAGCCTCGCCTCGCGCCACTTCAGCAACAAGTTCCGCCATGGCGACAACGCCCGCGTCCAGCCCGACGGCCGCGTGCACGTCCGCCTCGACGACGGCGCCGTCGACCCGTCCGCCGCCGTAGTCGTCATGAACATCATCCACGGCCGCGGCCGCAAGGTGCCCCGTTTGTTGGACCTCGACGCCCTGGCCAAGGTTGCCGTCTTTGTCGACCGCTACCGCTGCCACGACGCCGTCGAGGCCTATACGGACCGTTGGGTGGGGAACCTACTGCAGCAGCGGCTTCACGGGGGTGGTAGTGACTTGCCAGAGGTCTACTGCCGGGACCTAGTGCTCTGGATCTATGTCTCCTACGTCTTCCACCAGCCCGACCTGTTCAAGCGTGCCACCGCCGTCGCCATCTCCAAGAGCAGCGGACCAATCTCAAACCTGGGGCTGCCGATACGAGAGAAGATCATCAGTAAGTGTGCTTCTTTTGTGCGGTTCACGCATCTATCTAGCTTGATGTCTTTCGGCCATGTCCTATACCAAGGGCAAATGCTGACCCGCCCACTTTCAGGGAGCATCAACAGCCAGAGGCAGGAGCTCATCATCCAGGCCGTCACCATAATCCGCGACGCCCTCGGCTCCGACAACAGCGTCAAGAGCCCGTCCCCCACGCCCGTCTGCACCATCGGCTGCGACTCGTTTCTGCGCACCGCCTTTGCCCAGTCCCTGGCCCGCTCCTGCAACATCACGGCCGAGTCGTCCCCCAAGGCCCTGGCGGCAGGCGTCGGCTTTGACGCCATAGCAGCGGCGGCGCGCGAGGTCGAGGAGACCCACGAGAGGTGGCACGCCAACGTCGGGCCCCTCTTCGCCGCCGCCCTGTCCTTCTCGAGCAAGCCCAGGAAGCGCAAGTTGTCCAACACGAATCCCGCCGCCGCCGCCGCCGCTGCCCCTGTAACCGGCGAGCGAGAGCAACCACAGCAGCACCAGCCGGACAGCTGCGTCTCCAGGATGCAGCTGACTCCCGCGCTCCGAGACATGGAGGTCCAGATAGGCGGACTAGAATTGGAAAGCAGTTTAGGCTACTATCTCTACTAGAGATCGGGCAGCGAGTGCATGTGCTATTCCCTTGTTTGTAGTCCTTTCTCCTCCACTTCATTGGCTTGTTCGGAGGTTGTGTACCGAGGAAAAGTTGGATGATATTCTACCCTTAGTTCCGCCTTGGTCTTTCTAATATTCTTCGTTTGTTCTTCCCGTATACTTACGTACTTGCCGGCGCACGAAGCTCGGCTGGTCACCTCATGCATGTGACGAGAAGCAGGTATCCTGCTTTCCTTGACTCATCCGGTGAATGTGTGCCGATATGTTACACCGCAAGCTGTCATTTGCTTTCTCGTAGCTTCTCTCCCCTCTGCCCGTCCTTCCCAGATATGGGATATGGAGTGCCGTGCTCGAGTATCAAGTATAAATGCCCACCTACCCATCCGGATATCCAAGTCAGAAACCTCTTCCTCCCTCGCGCTCCCCTGCCTCCTCGCCGACCACTTTGCGGTTGACCGAACAAGAAAACAACCCCCACCTTCGCGGCCTTCTCGTATAGCACATAGCACACATTCCTTATATATACTCAGAACCCCTATCATTTGACGCCGTCATGCGTCTGACACCGTGGCACTGCCGGAACCAGGCTCTAGATTCCTGAGAGCGACCGTAACACCTCCCCGGAGACACTCCAAGACCGCGTTGGCCCTCACTTCTTGTTCGATCACGGGAAGACCCGCTTTGTGCCCTGCCGTGTACGGCGGTCTCCGTACTGGATCAGTCCCCGACCTCCAGGACGGGACGGGACGGGACGGAAGGTGCAAGCGCTGTTCATCCGCGGACGCCATGGCGTCTTTTTCCCCCACGAGCGGAGGCTCGTTGAGGCGTTTGTGCGGGGTTGGAACCGCAGGGCGGCCGTACGAAGTCACAAAGCCCCCCTTTACACTCTTTTGCTATAAAAATTCGCGTCGAGAAAAGGCGACCTAGTCGTTAACTCCTATAACTTGAGCAGGGAGTACCAATCGCCGCACCAAGACGCATGTCGGATGTTTGCCGTTATTGTGCATCTCCGCAAATCCCAGTCCTCCGCTGGACCAACCCACGGCCATGGCAGCATCAAACACTTCTCCCATTTAACGAAACCTTTTTCTAGCATGACATGTCGCGATGCGTGCGCGCGCGACCGGCGTGCAAGGGAATAGGTGCCTTGCTCAGGGAAACCTGGGAGCCAGCTCTGGAAAAAACTGATCTTGCTCCTTGCCGCCACCTGCTGGGTGTGGCCACCATCTTTCAGACCTGCCAAGGAATATTCCAACTCCTCATCCACCTTCCACCACTATCCACAGACTTGCCAAGGTGGCAGGGTCAGTTGCCCACGCCCCAACCGCCCCAACCGATGCCTTCTCATAATCCAAGGGCTAGGCTGACAAGGTCCGCGACGCCAAGCTGACTGGCTCAGAAATCTCAAGTACACGCGAAGCCGGCGTTCAAGCAGTCACATCCATAAGTCCTGACAAACGGTAAGCTCAACACTGCCGACAATAGCTTGCATGCCATACCTGAGCTGATCAACGTCACCGAAGACAACGGCAGGGGGGAAAATGATGCGGGGGCAGTTGTCTCTGAGCGACATGCCGACAACCAGGATCAGTTTTCATGGCCATGTACGTAAGGCATGGGGTCGCGAGGCCTATGCCCACAGGCGGCAGGGAGTCGAGATCCCAAGCCCACAGCCCTGGAAGAGGTCTACATCGTCCCTCGGAAGGCAACCAAGGAAAACTAACAGTTAAAACTTTACGAACACACAGACTGCCCTCGGTCAAGGATGCTATATATATCGTACATCCGTTTGCCTCGGGATCAAGATTAAGCATAGGCTGTCGACAGCCCTGTTCGAGGCAGTGGGCCGTCGCCATCCAGCTCCTATTTTTCTGCAGCCACTTGAGAAGGTCGTCTTTGAACCGGCTCACAAGGCCCCGAGCGTTATCCTGGCTGGCGAGCTCACCGGTGGGGTGTACAATGCAACTCCTTGCACGTTGACTGCTGCCGTCGCTTCGGGCTATCTAAGCTACTGCTTGCCAAACACACGATCTGGCTGGTAGTGATTGCAATGCAGCGACGATGTCGAACGCGGTGCATCACCACTTCAAGATGCTGCTTGCCAAACATAAAGCCTGGCCGATACGGAATGCAAGGCAGCGACATCACGAACGGCCCAGCCAGGGCCGCGACGGCGTGCCAAACAGCAGGACAATCTCGGCCGAGGTTTCGAAACCCTGCTCGTCGGGTCCGGCCTCGCGGAAGCGGCCACGAGAGGGCAAGACCCCTTACGTCGCTCTTGTCTGTAAGGACATCGGAAGCGCTGGGGCTCGGCCATCATCTGGTTCCATGCCGGGCTGAGTAACCAACCAGATATTCCGACCCGAAGAAAAAAAAGAACCGATCGAGCCTCGGACCAGCTCCGTCGTGAAGTGGCAGCCAAACCCCTCAGGCCGCCTAAGTGGTCACCGCTGGACACACCTCGGAAGGCTCCGATCCTGAGTTCTTGTCCGTTCTCGATCAATCTCCAACATACACACTCCGGGGATGGCCACAAACCCTGCGCGGACTTGCCCGGACGGGTCATGTAGCTATTTCGAGATGAGTGGCTACGGTGCTACGGCGCTTGCGGAAGCCTCACAGATCACGGCATCGAGTTCTTCGCGGACACTTCCTCAGTAGGGGGGCCAGCCAGCAGCGCTTTTCCGACCTCCTGCGAGCTATACCGTCCGCACGTAGCGCTCGGCGGCGCGGACGGTCCCACAGTCGCCAGGAGCGCTCCTCGTGGAAACAGCAACATCCACCGTAAAACATCGTCGTCCTCAAGCGAAAAAACGTGGCACATAACCGTCGACGTGATTAGCCGCTGCCAGATTCGCCTCCGTCGCAGAGGCGTCAGCGCCAGAGGGCGCGTCCACATAAGCCATGATTCTATGGTCCCCGCGATATTTCCCGGGGCGCGTACACGGACTACTCCTCAGGCCCGGCTGGACCACCGAAGCGGCCCCTAAAATACAAGAGGTGTTCGGAGGATCTACAAGCCGTGCATGCCGCACCCAGTCGGCAATCCGTGCCTTGCCACTTCCAACAAAGGCCAATAGAGAGGAAGCCATGCGTGCTGGATACGCACCATCGACTCATTCTACTACTATCCGGCGTCCCCTTACAAAGAGAGAGAGAGAAAGTTCCACCAAACCAAACACAGACATGTCGGGATACGCGATATGCACCAAAACTACAGCAGAACGATCAAACGACTATTGAGGTATCGAGGCAGTGGTGGGGACACATCACCTGGCACGGGGCGTCCTCGGCGACGCTTGCTCGGAGATCACTTTCAGAGTGAACGCTAAGCAAACTATGTACATCTGCCGAACCTGCTGCGAGACGGTCAATGCGGTCTCGGCGGCGGTCAAACACTCCCTGACCTGGTACGGACGGCAAAAACCGGTGCGCGACGAGAATCTATGAACCAACCTCCACCCTGTCGGAGCACGGACAATATGCCAGGACGGTCGCATATGCGGGCACCGAGGCGACCATGATCGTCGAGGTCGCCAGAAGCATGCTCAAGAAACACCGCGGCCACGGCTACGGCTGGCAATTCAACCGACCCTTCACCAACAGGCCGCAAAACGCCGGGTACAACGACGGCTTGTCGGCGCCGCAGCCCGACTTCGTCGAAGGGCTGGTCAGGCGAGCGTTCAGCCCGTTCCCCGTCGGCGACCTCCTCCCTAAGCCATCCTCTACGAGGACGACCCCTTCTCCCTGGCGCTGCCGCACGTGGCCGGGGAGTGGAAGGGACGTGGAAAAGACATGGAACAGGCAAGGCTTCGGGCCGCCTACGACGGCGCCGCCATGGTGTAAGCACCGAAACAAGGCTCCAGGAATTGAGAAAAAGAAGCGTTCCGGAACGACCGCGACACGACCGAGAGGGGCACCCGCAGAGATGCGGACGGAGCTGGGAGCTCAGCCGGCGAGACGGACGTCGATCCAGCAGCCAACTCAAGCCGCGACAAACAGCCGCCGGTTCCAAACAAATCCTCTGCAACGTCGCCGCAGCTCCGATGCTTTGAACAGGACAAGCCCGCACTTGACTCGTGGTTTCAATCGAGTGGCCGCCTGTGTGGGTGGGCTCTGTTTACACCGTGGGAAGCAAGCCGACTGGGTCTTCACAAGGCCGAGGGCGGCATCCATGATGTCGCTGGCCACAGATCGTCGTCTCCTAGACGCACGGGGAAATGCAGATGAACCACCGCCAGGATGGTGACGTCGGAGACCGAACTTCCCACAAGGCCCGGGGAGAAGCAGACATCCGCCGCAGGCATGGGTTCCCCGTTTATGACGGGGCACGCAAGAACCTAGCCCTACGCGCAGACTACATTCACTTTTGCGAAGAGTCCGCTAAGGCCGAGATAGCGTCTAGACCTATATATTTATCTAGTACCTACCTACCCAGCAGACACGCAAGGTGTTCTACGGCAACGTAACATGTCTGCACTGCGTCGTCAAAGCCAAGCAACTCTCAGCGACAGCGGCCACGTGGTCGACTTTGCACTTGACGACCCACCCGCTGACTGCCTACATAGGTACCTGCTCATGAACAAGATCGGCCAGGGAGGGCGGCGGTCCGGCAAGTCGGGGGTGGCGACCTTTATCCCAGAGCATGATCATCTGCGCGAGAACTGAGGGGCGGCCAGGGCGAGGATTTCAAGACCCCGTTGCCGAGGAAGGGAGAGGAGGTAGGAGACATCGGGGGTGGTTTTGCCGACTGAGGATTCTGGAATGCGATTAATGGGTGTGCCCGCCCCGCCGACGGGGCAAAGATGAGCGAACAGCAGTTCAGTTGGTGAACATCACGGAGATTTTCCAGATTCACAGACCGTGGCATGACGCAACCGGAGACGAAGTAGACACAAACAATTACCAGCTATGCCAACACATATTTACAAACAAATAAAAAAAGACGACAAGAAAAATAAACAAAACAGAAAACTAACAAAACCCGTCTTTCGCAAAGGCCAGCTTCTCCACAGCTGCCTGGGGTATCTTCATTTCTACTCCAACAAAAGGTTTGAGCCGTGCTGGCGCCAAGCCAGAACCCACCACCGCGCCCGTCTCCCTGGGGGGAGTCGCCCGAGGAGGAGCCGCCTACTCCTCCTCGGTGACCTCCTCGATGGCCTCCAGCCATCTTGGCGGGAACGACGGCGGCGACGGCGGGCGGAAAGAGCGCGAGAACTAGTCGTCTTTCCTCTGGAGGCCCCCCGCCAGATTCATGTGCATCATGGCGTTGTGGCTCCAGTCCTCGCCGTCGTCGTCGCGGACGACGCCGAGGCGGCTGGAGCCACCGCCATGCGCGTTTCCGTCGTCCCAGTCCATCGACTCCCGCCCGTCGACGCCTGGGAGGCGAAGCTGCGGCGGACCCGACGACTGGGACGCGTGCGGCTTCTGCTGCTGCTGCGGGCCGCCTTCGAGATGCAGGTTCTCGAAGCTTTGCAGGTCGTACGTGCTTGGGGAACGTACGAGCCTTGTGGGTGCGCCGGCCTGCGCCCTGGTCGGCGTGGTCTCGGAGCCGTTGTCCGCGCCCGCGGGGAAGTCGGCCGGCATCTCGGCGATCATGAGGCCCGCGTGGCCGCCAGGGCCGCCGCCAACCTGGCCATAGCCGTGGCTCTGGCTCGCCCTCCTGCTGTTGTCGAACACGTGCTCGAGCTCGCGCCGCTCCGGGATCTGGGCCGCACGCTCCATGTTGCGCAGGCTCGACGCCGGGCCGCCCGCCATGGCTGGGCCTCCCGAGGACCTGTGGCTGCTGATGCTGACACGGTGGAGCTCGTTGGCTGCTGCGACGGCTGCGGCCGAGTTTTCCATGGGGCCCTCGTTGTGCATGGCGTCCATGTCCTTGATGGCCCACTGCGCGATGGTCGACATCTTGCGAGACACCCAGCCTGCGAGGATCTTGCCGCGTTGCTTCTCACCCAGGCGCGAGCGCGGGAACACTCCCTTGGAGACGAAGGCTACAATGTCGACGATGATCTGATGCTCATTCAGGATAGAGTTGACGATGACTGGAACGAGAGAAGCTAAGAACGCCTTGCGGCTGACCTCGACAAGCACGACGACGAGCCCTCCGGCTTGGAACACAGCGCTGGGAAACAAGAAAGAAGGTCCAGTCAGCAATGTCGTCTCTGGCTCAAAGAGAAAGAGAGTAAAAAGGGGTGCTTTGGGAAAGGATAAACTTACCACCCTTGAGGAACGATGGACCTGTGCGCTCGCTCAACTGTGTTCTCGATATCCATTGGGAAGTGGCTCAGACCGTTGACCTCAAACGTCTCACCGATGTTACCGAGGACGAACAGGACTTGCATGTCGACTTGGGCGCCGCCAGGGCCAATAGGCCTGCTGACGTTGTGGAGAAAACCCACGTCTCCGGTGCGGACGTATCGAATGTTTGGATCGCCGTCAAGAGTGCGGCCATCGAAGCGCTCAGCATCAAAGGCGTCCTTAGAGCCGTAAAACGATTTCACGCATGCTTCGGAATCGACCCAGATCTCTCCGTATTCGCCATCGTTGCAGAGGAGTCGGCTCTCGGGGTTGACAATGGCGATCTGCGTCGACACTGGGACCATGCCCGAGTCTTGCACCAGCAGCGCGCGTGGGTCGGCATCGGGGTCGACGGGAATCACCAAGCCGCGCCTGAGTGCGCGCGTGTCCAGCCAGAGCTCGATGGGCTCGATGCACATGTACGAACGTGACGCGATCATGGGGTTGAGGACGTGCGAATAGACCGTGTTGATGGCCGTACGGTCGAGACTAGCGGCCGCGAAGTGAAGCCGGACCTTCTGGAAGACGTCAACTCTGGGACGGGCGTCGGCCGAGATCATCATGTTCTTGAGCTCGTGGAGCGTGAAGCCCTTTGCCGGCATCGTGCTCATGGCGTGATCCAGCATCTGCGGCGTCGCGTACGTGTCCTTGATCTTGTACCGCGACAGGACGTGGAACAGACAGACGGGGTTCTGCGCGAACTCGACGGGCGACAGCAGGTAGGTGGGCGTGCCGATGTAGATGCCCATCAAGCACGAGTGAATGAAGCCCAGACCAGTCGTGCTCCTAACACATCCAAGGACAGGGCGTGAGCTCGTCATCTGACACGTCTCCTTCTGGACCTTGCACATGCCGAGGATGGTGTCGTGGCCGAGCTGGACGGCCAGCCGGCGCTGGTCCGGGGTCCAGTAGGTCCAGATGATGACGGGGTATCCCGGCTGCACCCAGGCGGGGTCCATGGTGAGTCCGAGGTCCCTCAAGCCACAGTTCTGCTTAGGAGGCCGCGACGTGTTGTAGACGCTGGGCACCGTGACCCTGAGCACCTGGGCCGACTGCTTGATGTGCTGAGAGACGGGTTTCATCTTGAGGAGGTGGTCGACGTCCTGGTTGACCAGAACTGCCTTAACGCTATAGTCGTTGACGAGGTGCAGGAACGCGGGCACGTCCTCGGGCAGTCTGTTCTGGTCCATGGGCGGGATCGGGATGACGATGGCGCCGAGGTTGATGCAGGCGTGGACCGAGAAGACGAAATCCTCAGAGTGCGTGTACATGAGGACGACGTGGTCGCCGGCACGTATCTTGACCTTATTCCTGAGATACATGGCAACGGCTGCTACCTTCATGTCGAACTTCTTCCACGTGATGCCCTTGCCTTCTTTGCCGCGGCCGTCGACGGTGCAGTACGACAGCTCCTCGGGCTGGCGGGCGACACGCCACTGGATGAGGTCGGTGATGCTCGAGAAGTTGTTGAGCGGCGTCGATGTGCGGTCGTCAATGACGACTTCGCGCCGGTCTATGCCCGAGTATTGCTTCTCGTTGTGCATCAGCAGCTCCTGGCGGGCCATGGTGGCGATTGGGGACCAGATGCCACCAATGGGGTCGACGCCTATGGGCAGGTTCAGCACGGCGTGCTCAACCCCGAACTTGACGTGCGCCGAATGCAGCTGGCCAGAGTCAAAGTCCCTGCGGCAGAGCATGTTGCCGATGTCGCGACGGCCGTTCTTAGTGACCCTGGGCAGAGTGTTGGGGGCCGTCGTGAGAACGCAGTAGACGCGAAGATGGTGCTCCTGCAGCAGCACGTCCATGCACCGCTCGGCGAGCGAGTCCAGGAGAGCCTTATCCAACTGGCGAGGCGGACCGCCGGCGGTGGCTGGTGCCGTCGATGCCGCTTGAGACTCGAGCACGACGACGGGCAGATGCTCTTCGTTGACGAAGACGTCAAAGGCCGAGCAGGCGAAGATCTTGGGGACGTTGCGCAAGATGCTGACGACGATGTGCTGCACGAAGAAGTAGCGGTGCTCGACGGCGATCTCGTGGCCGTGCTCAACCCACTCGACTTTTTGCCGGATGCGGTCTTCGTACAGGCCCAGCACAAAGATCTTGCCTTCGATCACGGTGCCGAGGAGACCGGTGCGCAGGAACTCGGGCTCGATGGCCGTCGGAGTGGGGTCGCCGGGATCAAACTTGTAGGGACGTGCGTGGAAGATCTGCTCCGTATGCTTGGGGAGCGCCCAGAAGCCACCCGACAGCGAGGGAGAATCAACCCATATCTCGCCGATGGCGTGGGGCGACGTCAGCAAGCCCGTCTCGGGGTCGACGACAGCCATGGTCGCGTCTGGGATGGGATATCCAAACGCGCCGACACGGACCGTGTTGGGGTCGCTAGCCTTCTTGCGCGCCTCCTCGCCGATGGCCACCACGACCACCTCGTTCGTCTTCAGGGCTTCGCGGTCAAGCAGGACCTCGCTCAGCTCGTTCTTAGCGTGCTGCTCCGTCGTGTTGGTCGTGCCGCCACCCAGCAAGCTTCCGAAGCCGTTGGGCTGTGTGGACTTCTCCTTCTCCTTCTCTTCTTTCTCTTCCTCCGAGTCCTTGTCCTCCTCGTCGCCCAGGGTAAGCTTCAGCGGACAGCCCATGCGCTCTTCGCCGCCGAGCCAGTCGCGCACACTGATGACCATTCCGCCATGCTCTGGCAGACAGAGCATCGGGGCGACCACCTCGCGGGCTCGAGGGTTGCGAAGTGGTCTCAGCCAGCGGTCGGCCAGAAGCTCGTGGAACTCGCCGTCAACGGTGAGGGTATCAATCAGACACAGCTTGACGGTTTGGAAGTTGGGCTCCATGCCCTTCTTGTAGTTCCTCGTCGTCATGGGGTCTTGTTGGTAGTTATACACGGCACGGCGCAGGCCGGGGTAGTCGGCAACCATCAGGGTCGCCTTGTACTTGGTGATGAGGTGGGCGTACAGGCCTGGCACGTCCACGGTCTTGTTCTCCAGCCAGACCATGGTGTGGCCACCGTACACGGTCAACAGAACGCCGAGAATCATGCCAATGCCCTGCCTGGGGTCGAGGTACGAAAGCAGAATCTCACTGCTCGCACCACCGCCGATGAGCTTGCCGCTGCGGTCCCGGAGCGACGAGGTGCTGAAAGTATCGGCGGGCCCAGTGCTTGGGACCGTTGATATTATGGCACTCAGACACGCCATCTGGTGCATAATGGTGCGGTGGCTCAGCACAACTCCCCTCAGGTCGCCGGTCGGCGCGCGGGAGAACTCGATATAGGCGAGATCTGGGAGCGACAGCGGAGGCACGTCATCCTTGCGCTTCGGGTGGTAGCTGCCAAACTCGTTGGTCTTCCACCACTCGACCCCCTTGGGCCAGGTGAGCTTGTGCGTAGTGATGTCGCGCTGGAACGTCTTGAGGTTGTTCTCAGTCGTGAGGGCCAGGTGGGCCTGTGTTGAGGTCAGGATCAGGTTCAGGTTCTGGTGGTCTTGGAAGTCGTTGATTGGGACAGCGACAACGCCGGCGATGAAGCAGCCGAGCAGGGCAATAGCAAACTCGATGATCTCGCTGTCCCTGTAGATCAGGGCCACGCGGTCTCCTCGATACAGCGAGCTCTTGTCCCTAATCACCTGCGCCACCTTCTCGGCGCGGGAGGCTAGCTTCTCCCAGGTGATGGAGGCGATCTCCTTGCCCCTGCTGTCGAGGACCCAGTATGCGGGCGACTTGGCCAGGGTGCGACCGCGATGCCTCAGCACAGCTGCGATGTTGTCGAACTTCGACATGGGCGTGTTGCTGTCGTGCGGGTCGTGGATGGCGAAAGGCACATCACGAGGCTCTAGAGGCAGCTGGTACTCGAGCGCGTCGGGCGGAGGGAGGTCGTTGGCAGTCAGCATGGGTGGCGCCATGGCGGCAGTGGGCGAGAAGGCGTCGCTCGACGAGTAGCGCTGAGGCCCGCCGTACTCGCCCTGCTGGCCCTGGTCGTACGACTGCTGGCCGGCAAAGTCTTGGAAGTAGCCCTGCGAGTCCAGCAACGTGCCCGTCCTGCTGTCGTAGTGGCCCTGCTGGGCGTGGTCACCATAGCCTCCCACGTGCTGTTCGGGGTTGAAGGCGTAGTCCGTCGAGACCATGGTGCCCGTCCTCGATGGGTCGGTAGCGGACATCTGACCCAGCCCGGGACCGAGAAAGAGCGAGTCGCGAGGTTTCATCTGAGGCCTCTGGTCGGCGAGGGGACCGCCGGGACGCAGAAGAGTTGCAGGATGGTGCTGGTCTGGGGAGTCATATTGGGAATGCGCGTAGGGGGACCGCGGGTGGCCGGCCGGGGGGGAAGAGACGCCGGTCGGGGAGTATGGGCCCGCATCGTCCGTGTATGTGCTTAGCGCGGCCAGCGAAGCCCGACGGTGATCGCCGCCAGCCTGTGAGCCGTCATCCGCGGAGTGTATCCGGAGGGTGCCTCGGCCCTCTGGGGAGGCTGCAGCGGCGGCGCCCGGGCCAAGGTACTGCGACAGCAGCTGGGCTCGGCGTTTCTGGTATCTGCAGCGCACAAGCACCGACGGAGTCAGCAAGCAGGTTGACACGCATGTGGCATTGCGGCGACGGGACCCAATGGCACGGCTACCTACCCCTTGGTAGTGATATCGCCCTCCTATTTCTCAGTCAGATCAACGCACGGAGCGCAAATCAAGCGCTGGTCAGCAAACGGGCGTGGGGCGGGCGACCGGAATGAAGGGCTGGAATGGATCTCAGGACTGACCTCGAGCTCCTTCTCCAGCTCGTCCAGCTTCGCCTGCAGCTCTGGGTTGCGGTCGGCCATGGCTGCGACGGGTCGACTGCAGGGCAATTCGCGTCGCTGACGGGGTAAAAGGGCCGCTCGCTCGTCTCCGACCGAGGAAGCGCTGCGTGGTGGAGGCTGGTGAGGGAGGGACGGAAAAGGCGGGTGAAGTCCGGCCAGATCTCGTGACGTAGTTGGGGTGCCAGTGCTAAATGCAGGCCATTCAGGTCAACCTCGGGGCCCAAGAGGAGGGGTCCATGGACCGGGGTAGGCGAGCGCTGGAGCCCCAGCCGTTGCAAGGGCACATAAGCCAGGTAGACACGAGGCGCTGGGCTGGGTTAGCGGAGTGAGTCGCGAGATGGATGATGCAGTCAGAAATCGTGAGCGCCAGGGGTTATCGTCGCACAGGTTCCTGACGGTACTCCGGTACACCGTCTTGATGGCTGCGTGCTCGGACGGAGTAGGTTGCCAATGAGGCTGGATCGCGTGGTTTGGCTCTGCCCTGGCCTTTGTTATGACGTCCGTTTAGAGCTCCAGTCCCCTGCCAAAGCTGCTCTCCGAGGCAGGCACCTCCAAACTCAATTGCGCGTCTATGATTGGCGAGGCGGCGGTTCCCCTCCCTCACACCTTCCTTCCTTCCTTCCTTCCTTCCCGGAGCTCGGCGGCCAGGGTCTCGCACGACGAGCCAAGCCTGGCAGCAGCGGCTTGATCCAGGCCAGAAATAAAATCAAGCTGGTTTCTCGCGTGTGAGGCGGGGCACAATCACAGATGCAATCAACCCGGCACTTACGTCTATCTAACTTGGCCTAGATATAAAATCCCTCATCTGAAATGTAGTGCAGCGTGAATACGATGGCAGCGGGAAGCAGGAATGGTCACAGCCCAGGATATCGAGAAAACAAAAAAAGGAGTAGGTGTCACAGCTTAGATCCCTTCCCCGTCGGGGCAGTTCAGGAACGCCGAAGCTAAAAGACAGGCATCGTCACTTACGAAATCTTTCTGGGTTTAGCTTCGAGATAGTTCTGCTTTGAGGAGTAAAGTGCAGCTGGCACAGCAGGGCAGTGCCTCATCGAGCACCCGTCGCCGTGCTGATATTTGCGCGAGTCATAAAACCCGCCGTTGCTAATTTTTGAACACTCTTGTCCTTCACTTCACATCTGGTGAGATTATCCGCAATCCCTGGGTGCGGTGTCGAGCCCCGCGAGACCCGGCCTCGAGTCAATTCAGCCAGCCCCTTGTGAGACGACCTGGGTGGGTGTGCTCACGTGCTCAAAGATGGATACATGCTCCACAGCCAGAAATTTTTGCTCAAAGGATCCCCTAGTGGCTTCCAGCTTCGCTCTTGGTTTCTCCCTTCCTTAGCATCCAACCTCTGCGGCGACAGAGGATCCTCGTCGCCCCGTGTCCTCCTCCGGTCGGCATGCTGAGGTGCAACAGGTAATGCAGTAGCTGGCAGCTTTTGGTTGCACATACGCGACCATTTTCTAGCCAAGGTACGTTCTCCTCGCGTCTTCTCCTACCCCTTACCCGACCTCCTCGAATGATGAGATAAACGCATTCACAGACCTGTTCTGAAATCCAATGTGGACGACATGCTATACATCTCCTGACCCTTTTACCTGGATCACTTTTGCACTTGGACAATCATGGAATGCTGCGAGCTCCAGTGCTGACGGATATCAAGACAGCACTCTAGTCGGCGATCCTGATCAGCCTTTGGCCCGGCGAGTCTGTCTCTCGACGCTTTGAGGGGGGCTTTGCCGTCTTGCCCGCCTGCCTGCCACAAAGACCCAAGCCGGAGTGGCTTGAGAGAACAATGCGCCGAATCCTTGGCCTCTTTGTGTAGCCTTTGTCGGGCCTTTTGATACAAGTCATTTGTCTGTCTGATTGTCCCTTGCAAAGTGTGTCATATATAATAGATAACACCCGCCTGTCTTTTGAAATGAAATCCCTCCTGGGCGTCATTCTCGTCTCGAACCGTCATTTTGCTGCGTCCTTTCCAGTTACAGCACATCGCCTTCTTTCATATTGGAATTTCACCAACACCACAATGTCTTCTTATGACGACACAACCAAAGTGTTCGTGGAGCAGGGCTCCTCACAGACGGACTTTGATCCTAATGCAATTTTCCAGGCAAATCCCGTGGATGCCGGAAATGACTTGTTCGGCGACGATTTGTTTGGCGGAGATCTGTTCGGCGGCGACATAGACATGGCCTGGTTCAACCCCGTCACCACAGACGCCGTCGCCGATAATGTGCCTCCGGGCCAGGAGATTGCTGCTAACTTCGTGCCCAGTTTCGGATCGGCTCCTGCCGCGCCGGCCGCGGAGCAGAACTCCCCGCCTCCGGGCGCCACTCTCAGCCTGCCAGCTGCACCGCCCAAGCCCGTCGAGCCGGCTACGGAGCAGGGCTGTCCGTCTCCAAGCGCGTTCCTCGACTTTGTCGCCGCTGCACCCGAACCCATCAACGCCACGGACGCGGCAGATCCCACCATCATATCACCGGGGCCCAAACGCCACATTGACGCCCCCAAAGTTACCATCACGAATGGCTATGGCACGTCGTCCCGGCCAGTCATGCCTTCGATGTCAGCTGCCTCTCCGGTGGCTGTGAACCCGATTATGGCTTCCGCTCAGCCAAGCACGAACGCCAATCTTCCTCCGACTCATGGAGACTTCGCCGCGCCGCCCCAGCGGCCCAGATTGGCCGCTTTTGCGGTGGAAACGAATCCCGCCGACTATAACTTGGGCCTTCTAAAAGCCCCGATGGGAGCCGCCAGCGCTCCCATAGCCAACAACCGCGAGTCGCCGGCGCCAGCGCAGCCCGACGACGTCTCGCCAGTCTACCGCATGCCGATCATACCCAGTAGCAAGCGCAAGAACGTTTTCGTCCACTATCGTCCCCCCGCGTCGGTCCGCAGTCGCGGACAGTCCTCGTCGGTCAGCAGCAGCAGCGTGGACGCCTTGCAGGAGAGCGAGAACAGGATCAAGAAGTACCTCCGTATTGTCGAGCCGGAGAGCCGTCCGCTGGGCAAGATCAAGCCCGGAAACAACCCAAAGGAGTGGTACCCGGGCCTGGGTCGGAAGCTCCCGGCGTGGGGTCCGTACGACAAGTTCTCATACACCGAGTGCGGCGAGCTGAACCACAACCTGCGGCTGGACGCCAGGGACCTCAAGCGCTACCTCCAGAAGCCGGGGCTGCAGCTGCTCATACAGAGGATGCCGACGGCGCACAACCACCGCTACCCCAGCGCCGGGCTGAGCGCAAAGTGCAGATACGTCAAGTGCCCCAACCGGAACAGCACCATCGAGAAGGGCCACCTGCGCGTGGCGCTGGTCGAGTACCCGGAGCTGTCGGGCAAGGTGCTGGACCCGTTCCACTGCGCGGGGTACTTCCACCTGTGGTGCCTCGAGTCGGCCGTCGACGTCGTCGGCCTCGGCAGCGACGGCGACTTCTTCCGCTGCGACGACCGGGTGCTCCCCTACGAGGCCAACGAGCCCATGACGCTCAGCCACGAGTTTCCCATGCGCAAGGCGTTCCGGGAGTGGATGGACGCCGAGCTGAAGAAGAAGGAGCAGTCCGAGCACGAGATGAAGAGCTACGGCTTCTGCGCAGAGCCGTACGACTGGGCGTCGCGCGTCAAGACCCTCCACCAGGGCTACAGCAAGGGCGCGTCGCTGACCGAGGCCATGATCGCGGCCCAGCTCGCGAGCAAGCCGCCTGGCTGCAGGGAGCTGATGGACGCGCGCAGCAACATCGGCATGAGCGCGCACATGGGCAACCTGGTCGTGCTCGAGGAGATGAGGGAGCAGCAGAAGAAGCGCCAGAACCAGCACGGGGAGGACGATGACGAGGACCAGGGGGACGCGGAGCGAGGCCGCAGGTCCGACCGCCGGCGCGACCTGAGGAGAGTCAGGGACGCGAGGTCCCTGTCGCCCGTCCAGCACCGTCCCCGCCCCGAGGATATAGCCTCGTACCGAGAGCGCAACTGCCGCACCGTGCTGCCCGCACAGCAGGAGGACCACCAGCACCAGCAGGAGCAGGAGCAGCAGGGCGAGATCCAGCAGCGCACGTTCCCCTCGGCCGTTCCGCTCCTCGCCGACACAGAAACCGCTACCAGGATCTGGGACAGGCGGGAGCGGGATCTGGCAATGAACCACGGGCTGGTGCTCATCACCAGGAAGCGGATGCGGGTCCAGGACGCGGCTGAGGAGTTTGCCGTCGACGGTTGCACCAGGAAGAAGCAGCAGCTTGGCTACCGCTTCTCTACCTAAGAAAAGGTCACCCGGGGCGACGAACACGGAAGGCTTGCTGGGACTAGATACCACGTATTATTTATTTTACCTCAACCTCTATCTACATCAACGACGAGCGAGCAGGCTCGCCGCGTTGATGGGCTTGAAAGATGTTGGAAATATAGAAACCTTGCGTAAATAATTGACCCGGCAGTCAGCCGGAGTTGGCACGTTTCAATTTAGAAATAGGTTTACGTTGATCAGATATGCTTGCTTGCCTGATTATTTCGTGATCGATAAGAATCAATAGTCCAGTCATAGTCCTGCAGATGCAAGGTTCCTCGGTATCCCTCACGTGTTACCTATGACGGCGCTTCGGACAAAGCCGAGCCGACCGTCATCCGAAAACGGGAAGCTCTGGACCGGCGACAGGGTCTTACCCCGACACTCCCTCCCATCGAACCAACTGAACGATAGTGTCGACAATAGCGAGCGAGCCCACACACACAAAGCAAGCATTTTAGCGAGGGCTGAGGGCCCATCCAGGTGGGTGGGCTTTCCCGGTTGAGTTCGTCTGTTCCCGCCGTTGCGCAGCGGCAAGTCCGATTTGCCTGTGCTGCCAGTCGCCATGGTCAGAAGGAACTGCGAGGGTCACCTAGCTGCAGGATTAGCTGCAGCATCGTTTACGCATGTGGACCGCTGGGGACCCTGGAACCCACTGACAGCTGTCCGATCCTCGGGAATTTAGTCCCAATAGAGTGCGAGAGAAAGACGCATATCGATCTTCTTTCCGCAGGAGCGGAAGACCGCATTTTCGGGGCCGGCGTTGTTACCTACCAACCTACCTAGGCACCTAGGTAGGTACCTAGTCCAGCGCTTGCCACGCATGCTTCCTTTCTATTCCACGTACGGAGGCTTGTCTTTAAGCTGCAGGTGCGCACGGGACTGCCAAGGTACCTAATACGCATACGCCAACGCAGGCTATCTTCTGACATGAAGGGATGAGATGGCCAGAAAACAAAGACAAAAACAAACACCTCAAAGAAAATTATTATTTATAAACTGCTAACTGCACCAATTCCAATCGCCACAAGGGATCCCTCTCTTGTGCCGTGCTGGCCGATTAGAATTCGATATCAAAGTTAATCACAACCCACTAGAGGTCACCTGCCCCTTGTCTAGCGGGTTCCGGCAGGCAGGAGGCAGGTCCCCAGCCCATGCATTCCGGGATCGATTGCATTGTCTAGCTGCAGGCCAAGCCAAGGTGAGCAGGACAGAGACAAACCATTCATTCCTCTCCTCCCAGCCTCGCATCATCCCATCGGCTCCACCCGCCATCGGTCTTTCCCGATAGGTATATTGAATATCTAAAAGCAGCGACTGCGCTTCAAGCTTCGGGGTAGAACCAACGATGATTCCTCGCTCCGTTGGCACGCGAGCAAGCAAGAAATCCTCAAGTCGCCGAACCAGTGCACACGCGTCGCTTTCATTGTCCGCCTCCCGCTCGGCGAGACTACAACGGCCTTTGTCGCTATCTTCCCGACCCTAATTGTATCTTTTTTTTTTGTCCCGACGCTCAGCCCCGGGGAACCCCTGCGGTTTGCCAGCGCTGCCGAGACCACAAGCGTTCGAGCCACAACAGAGAGAGTGACCAAGGATCGCCCGGCGCCCTCAGCCACCCCGCTGGTGTGCGCCCACGCACCCACCCCATCCCGCCCGGAGGATCGATTGGGTTCCGCATAGTCTGAATTCTACATACCCTGTATACACCATTTCCGCTCCCGGACACGCGGGGGATTTCAGACAGAGCCCGGCGAGTGAGTAAAAACGGCGGCGCGTTGGGGAGAGCGGAAGGAGGAAGCCCCAACAGCCTACCCGGTTCCAGCCTAGTCCTACCTAGCCGGTCGGCCAGGGGTGGTCCAACGAAGCAAAAGAAGGAAAGCGCAAAGAAAGACTAACGCGTGGCTTAGCCCAGGACAGGCCTGTGGGCGACCGCAGAGCAAAGCAGACAGCCGAGGTGAGCCCTTATTCTTCTCTTGGTCCACCTTTCGTCTTACCTTGAAATTTTTGCCGTTTCCCCTTCCCTTTCCTCCTGGTTCCGACATATCCTCCTCCATATTTCCTGCTCGACCCCCTGCGCAACGCCCAGGACACACCTTAATAAGCCTCAACGTTTCCCGCGCGCCCGCGCGCCCAGCCTGGTCTGTCGTCCATCGGACCCACCATAGACGCTCGCTCACCTATCGTCCATCGTCGCCAGCTACCTAGGTATCTACCAGGCTTTCGGGCCAAAATGGCGACAATGGGTTCCGGCGGCAGCGGCGCGGACAGCGCTGGCGGTACGGCGCCAGCGCTGCAAGTCATCGTGCTTGTAAGTGTTTTTTTCTTCTTTCCTTTACTCATCTTCCAACATGTTTCTTATTGTCCAATGAGCGGAGATTCCCCGCACAACTTTGCATATTTACCGGATGGGTCCCGCTGCATGTCTCGCTGGCACGACTTGGAGGTCTGGCCAGCAACGCCTTGGCCAATATTCGTCCCATTCTTTTGTTCTCTCACCGGTTATGGAGAATGGGTAGGCTGTTTTACACGACGTCTCTGGGCTGTGATATTGTCCCACTCCAGTGACGTACCGAGTGGTGACGCGGGAGGAGCGCCAACTATCAGGGCTCATATGCGGCTTTAGGGAGTTGCACAACTATGGTAGTAGCCGTTCACATCTACTTTTCTCAGACGTGATCACTTTTTGTTGGGAAGAAGCTTTTTTTTGTCTTGTCCGATTCTTCTGGAAAACCTGCATTCTTTTGCATCCGTCATCAAGTGCTGGAAACTGCCTGGCCAGAGATACCACGGCCAACATACAAGAGCTGTGATTCTAACATAAACAACCCATTTCCCCCTTGGTTTAGGGCTCCGGTGGCGGACCAGACGAGTCCAACACCACCGCCTTCCTTGTGCGGTCCCTGGCCTCGGGCTGGGGCAAGGGGTGCCTGGTGGCGGTGGACGCGGGCGTGCACCTGGGCGCCATCCAGCGCATCCTGGCGGCGACCCAGCCCCCGGGGCTGCTAGACGGGAGCGTGCCGGTGCCGCACCGGCTCGAGTCCGGGCCGTTCAAGGGCCTGGAGCTCCCGCACGCCAGCGCCGCCGCCAACGCCGCCCACGTCCTCCGGTCGCTGGTGGACACGTACCTCATCACGCACCCGCACCTCGACCACATCGCCGGGTTCGTCATCAACACGGCCGGGCTGCCGGGGACGCGGCCGAAGCGTCTCGCGGGCCTGCCGTCGACCATTNAAGCGTCTCGCGGGCCTGCCGTCGACCATTGCCGCGTTCAAGACGCACATCTTCAACAACGTCATCTGGCCCAACCTGTCGGACGAGAACAACGGGGCCGGCCTGGTGACGTACAGCCGGCTCGTCGAGGGCGGCTCCCCGGCCCTGGGCGAGGGCGACGGCAGGGGCTACCTGGAGATCAGCGATGGTCTCTCGGTCAAGGCCTGGGCTGTGTCGCACGGCCACTGCATCGAGCGGCACAGCCACCGCGGCAGCGCCAGCGGCAGCGCCACCCGCTACCCGAGCTTCGACGGCTCGTCCTTCTCGGCCGCCTCGTCCATGGTGGGCGGCGGCCTGATGAGCGGCCTGATGAGCCCGCGCTCACTGGCCCACCATAACTCGGCGGGGCCCAGCCTGGCCGTGTTCCTCCAGCAGCAAGCCGCCGCTAGGGCCAGCGGCGAGATGGGGATGGGCGGCNGGGGATGGGCGGCGGCGGCGGCGGCGGCAGCGGCGGCATGCTGGGCACGGGCGGCATGACGACGCCCACGCTCGCCGGCGCGGGCGGGCCCGGCGGCGGCATGGGCATGATGGCCGGGTCCTCGGCAGCAGCTAGAGGCAGCGTGGCCAGCATTATGGGCCACAACTCGGCCGAGAGCGTGTGCGTGTACGACAGCAGCGCGTACTTTGTGCGGTGCGTCGCAACAGGCCGCGAGGTGCTCATCTTCGGCGACGTCGAGCCCGACAGCGTCAGCCTCAGCCCGCGCAACGCCGTCGTCTGGGCCGAGGCGGCGCCCCGGATCGCGGCGGGCAGGCTGGCCGCCATATATATTGAATGCAGCTATGACGACTCGCAGACGGTCGACAGACTGTTCGGCCACTTGACGCCGCGCTTCGTCGACCAGGAGATGCAGGCGCTCGCTTCAGAGGTTGCCGCCGCCCGCGCCGCCATGTCGCGCGAGGGCAGGAAGCGCAAGAGGGCCGACACGGTCGGTGGGCTCGGCGTGTCGCCCGGCAGCGGCGGCGGCGTCGCCAGCCGCAGGAGGACCGAAGCCACTATTAACAACGGCAGCGGCGGAAGCGACGCCGGCAATCAGTCGCAGCAGCCACAACAACAACAGCAACAGCAACCGACTCCAGACGACCCTGTTTCTCCGAGAACGGTCAAGCCACCGTCATCGTCGGGCCGCAGGTCCTCATCGGCAGCCTCGGGCGTCGTCGACATGTCCCAGCAGCAGCCGCCACATATAATCCACGCAGCAGGCGGCGGCGGCGGCTACCACCAACACCACCACCACCACCACCACCATGCCGGGCAGCAGCAGCAGCTTCATGACTCTCCACGCCTCGCCACGCCCACCGCAGAGCTCTCTATCAAGGACGCCGACATCTCGCTACTGATTCCTGGCGGCGGCGTGGCGGCCGGCGGGCGGCAGAACAGCGTCGGCGGCGGCATCAGCAGCGAAGCCATGGCGGCCGACCTGCAGCAGCTGCAGCAGCCACTGAGGGGCCTGAAGGTGGTCATCATCCACGTCAAGGACCGCATGGACGGCAAGACGCCGACGGGCGACGTCATCATGCAGGAGCTGGCCGCGCACGAGGCCGAGTCCAGGCTGGGCGTCGAGTACGTCCTGTCGAGCACCGGCCAGTCATTATACTTCTGACGGATTCTCCCCGGGTGTTCTCTCTCTCTCTTTCTCCCTCTTTCTCCTCTCCCTCTACCTCTCTCTCTTTCCCTCTATTATCCTATGACTTTACTCTTAGCGGCCGCTACAGCAACCGGACGGCGAGGCGTCACGTTTTTTTATTCCCTTCTTCACGTCTTAGGAGTCATAATATACCCGTACACTACTACCTTCATGCTGTTTATGACTGCAGCTAGAGTTTGGCAGGGAGGCGTTTTGGTATGCTCATATGTCAATATTCTTATGGGATGGCAGGGTATGGTCGAGCAAGAGTCCCTCTTGACCCCACTGGGGTTCATTCTACCTCTTTATGCCCCATTCGTTCTATTCCTAATTTTATATACACAGTGTATGATGCTGGGGCGTTACGAGCGTCAAGGTCGTGTCCTATGATGGTATGTTTGAAAATTCGTATTCGTTAAGAGTGCTCCAAGTTGCTCCTATGTCGTGCCACTGTGGCGTCCCCAGGGGTCTACTTTTTGGCTGCTGCGGCCTCCTTGATCTTGGCCAGGCCCTCGTGGCCGCCAACGTCCTTTTCAAAGTCTGGCCTGGTAAGCTCGAAAACGTCTGTAGACCGGCCGTACGTTATGCCGCCCAGCCTGCTGATGGGACGAAGGACCTGTCCGGGCGGAAACCCGTTTGTAAGCAAGGGAAAAGAGGACAGAAAGACAAAACACGGGCGCGAGAGGAAAAGAGGGACTCCAATAACTCACAGCCGGGTCGATCAGATCCCGCGCCTCGCTGATGGCGTCGCCGCGGGCCCAGAAGCGCACGCCCTCGATGACGACCATGGTGCCCGACGTCTTGCCGGCGACGGCCTTGCTCTTGAACTCGCGCATGCTCTCGACCTTGCCCTCGATGCTGAAGATGGCCTCCTTGACGCGCGGCACCTTGACCTCGACCGTGTCCCGGGCGGGCGTCAGGCCCGAGACGACCCACTCGGACGCGTCGCGGGGCGCGTTGACGGACGCGACGTTGGCCGCCTCGACGTAGCCCTCCGAGATGATGTTGATGACGCACTCGCCCGTCTCGGACAGGTGCCGGACCGTGTCCTTGGCCGCGGCACCGTCGGCGGCGCTAGCGACGCCGATGACGAACAAGGGCGGGTCGTGGTTGATGACGTTGAAGTACGAGAACGGCGCCAGGTTCTCCTCGTCGGTCCCCGGCTTGCCGACCGTGGACACGAAGGCGATGGGCCGCGGGATGATGGCGCTGATCAGCAGCTTGTAGTTGAGGTGCGCCGCCCGCCCTGGCTCGTAGGGGGCGAAGGTGACGTGGTCGGGGACCGCGTCGGCAGGGCCGTGCAGCTGGTTGGCGCCGTCGCCGTACTTCCAGCCGGGATGTGGGCTTTGTGTGTAGCGCACCGAGGCGGCGGCGTCGAAGGGCGGGCGCGAGGCCTCGACGGCCTTGAAGTCGCCGTGGGGGTTGCGCTTGAGCAGCGCCTCGTGGGCTTTGGTCGCTTCTGCGGCGGACGACATGGCGCGTGTAGATCTCCCGCTTGCCGAGGAGGGTGTGTTTTGTGCGGGGAGAGTTCCGAAACGAGACTGAGGGAAGTAGTTGTAATTATAGGACCGGCCAAGTATTCTATAGTGGCATGGGGGGTATAGGCTGCGGCTTTATTGTCGTGATGTTTGCCGGCTGTAGCGAGGGGCAGCTGAATCAGCTGGAGCCGGGGAGCTGGTGGGAGTGACGACAGGGGCTGGCGTGCCGCGGGGTTTATATCCACCTGCTAGGCGGGACGCGGATCGGCCGCACGACATGGTGGCCGCATAGAGGAGCTAGCGGGCAGGTGGCTCTTGACGCTCTCGACAAGCTAGCATGGCGTGCATGCTGCAGGCCAAGTGGCGCCGCGGGCATTTGAATTTCTGCAGGGGCGGCCAGTTCCAGGCCTCGGATCGCCGAAAAAGGCGATGGCCGCCGCCCACGGGCTTATCAAGACCTCACTAATGCTGTGGGACAGGGGCAGGGAAAAGGGTTCCGAAGCCGGAGATACGGGGAACTGTCGGCCCCATGCCACAGCAATGGTGCATGTCCTGGTGGATATCACCGGCGTCCGAGTTCTTCCCCGAGATGCTGGGCCTGCCGGAATCCCATTGTCCCAGCAGTGAGGGCGGAGCTTGTGGTCTCCCCGAGCCCATTCGCTGCCGATGCCCAGGGAAGTACTGAGCGCTCCGGTTAGGCCGAGAATTGCCGCTGCCAGAATCGTCAAAACCGGGTTGAGAGAACTTCACTGCTTTTACATGAAAATGCTAGGTTAGGGTCCCACGTGGAAATACAAGACGATGACGTGAACCATCAGCTTTCAATAATTCGGCACAGTTCATTTTGAACCAGTGACCGCGGCCTGGTTTATCCGAGGTCGATCTGGCGCCGCCGGCAATGCTCGACTCAGCTCGATCCCACTCACTTCCAAAATTCTTCTCATTCATGGGCTCGACTTCAATGCTTTCACGTGCCTTCCCGGCAGCGGCACGGCGCGACTTACTCTTACGATACGACAAAACTTTATACGAATTTGGTTCTCTGATGCTGGCCGTGTTAAGTTGATTGTCGAAGCAGGCACTGCGGTCCTAAATTTAGGTTGGGATGGAATCGATGTTCCGCACTGAATCACCGTCCAAAGTTCTCAGTCAGTGGCGTCACTGGCACGGCACCCATTAATCTGCCGTGTTGAGCGGCCCCAGACGCCGTATTCTGTGACTGTTCCCGAAGACGATAAGGTGGTCCGGATGTGATTATACAGTTGCTCCAATCAGGGTCCATGCCAGAGACTCGTAACAAAGCGTGCAGACCTCATGGACTGGCCATGTGCCGGTTCCTGATGGTGGCTTAGCTCGACCGCGTGCCCCGCCGTGCTATGCCACGCCTCTGGCCACACTGATGACGGTGCCTGTTAAACCAACAGGAGGGAAGGTGCGGTGGAGAGCCAGAAGATGCATGGAAATCCATTTGCCCTTTATCCTACATGCACTCCTGCACCCATCCGTCGTAGAAACATCCACTAAATCCGGCTCTTTCAGCGGTGGATCGCAGAGACGGTCCCCGGAAAGTAATGGATGTCCGTCATCGCGGGTGAGGTTTCTAAACTTGGCGTCATCTTAGTTGCGCCGAGGTAAGCTTGCGAGAAGAGCTGAGACGCTTTCAGGTCAAAAACGTCCAAAGACTTCGGACGGCACATTCAGACTTTCGTCGCGCTACCGTTACCGCTCTTTTTTTGCTTTTCTTAGAAACATCTGATAGTGAATTACATCCCGTCTGTATCATCTCGCTCGCCTAGACCCGTCGACTCCTTTCCATTTATTCACGGCCACTAAGGTTGTCGCTGCCGCGCGCCATCGTCATCTACGAGTCGCGAGGCTATGTTGGGTGGAACTTATCCCAAAGAGGACCAACATCGAGCCCGGATACAAAACCCTCATCTATTAGAACCCATCCTCCCGTCAAAAGCTACCCATCATAACCGCCGTCTCATCGGTTGGGACTTTTGGATGTGCCGTAATAATCCACAGCCAATATCGTCTCCCAGGACTCCGCCCGCAGCACAGCAGCAGCAAGATGACCGCCGATGCCAATGCCGGCGCCGGCCCCGACGCCCTCACGCCGGCACAACTGCACGCGCTGTTCGACATCCTGACGCACTACCAAGCATATAGCGAGATCCGTGACCTCAGGGATCCCAACACCGTGTCCGAATCCGGCGAGCCGTTTGTGCGCGTCGACGGTAAGCCCGCGCCCCGGTCCGCGACTCCGGTGTTGCAGCATCTCGCCACGGCCTTTCTGTTGCCCTTCGTCGGCATCAGCAACCTGTCTCGCGGGTACTGGAGCGTCGAGGTGCAGGGCATCCTCAGCAGCTTTGCCGAGGCCAACCTGTCCGAGAGCTACGACAAGGGTGCTGTGGGCACTAGGAGGACCCTCGCTACCGTCGCGTCGTCAGTCATCGAGGCCGCCGTAAGGGGCTGCTTGGGAGGCTACGCCGGACGCGTTCGTATCGGCGGACACCTGCAACAGACCAGCTACGATCTGAGCAGCGCAGCGGCGCTCCGGAAGGCCTGGGACGACGTGCTGCAGGAGTTAGTGTACGGCGACCTCATCGATGAGCTGGTCGACTTCGAGACTAAGGCTGAGGACCTCGAGGCGCACTCGCCGGCCGTGGAGGCTGCGGTGCGGTACATAATAACGCATCTGGCAACCATTGCACACCAGGTGTTCGTGGTCTCTCCCGAAGGCCAGTACCTCGTCAAGCTGCTCGGGACTCTCCACCAGCTTTTGCCGTATGCGATTATACGGCAGACGCTGCGGGTGGCGAACGCGGCCACGATGGTTAATGGCCTCGTGAAGCTTCTCCTGGGGAAAGCGAGCGTTGGCTCCCTCTCCAACTGGCTTGGCGTGACAACTGATGCTGACGAAGGCTATACTCTGCTGCAAAAGTGAGTGAGGTATTCGCTTGGGCTCCATGTAAATAGTAGCAGTGCTGACACCCCGCAGTATCGTCGAGAAGATTCTTAAATGGGACAGCGCAGACTTCAAAAAGACGGCAGAAAAAGCCAAAAAGTCCCTGGCCAGTCCCAGCAAGGAGGGGCTCGCGGCGATCGAGGAGCACATCGGCAGGCCGAGGGAAGAGCAAGAGCATATACGCACCATCAGCGTCACAAAGGAGCAGTCCATCGTCGAAACCATCCTGGGGATGAGGGATCGCAACCTGGTGGTTGACCTGCTCGAGGATAGCCCAGAGACGCACGCGGCGCTGCTCGAGTACTACTCGGCGCGCCTATCGGTGCGAGACCGCGAAGAGGTTGTGCGCGTGCTGTGCAACTCGCGGCCGGACCTGCCGACGCGGGCGCTGCGCAACCTGGTGGCGGCATTCAACCCCATCATCCGCGAGGTGCACGCAAAGGTGCCGCTCCACGAGCACCTGGCCGATCTGGAGGCCTTCATCACCGAGTTCATCGAGACGTGCAGGGGCAAGAGGCCGGCGGGGTCCGGGACGTCGACGCCTGTCTCGGGCGCGTCGATGCCGCAGCCGCCATCGGTCACGGACTTTGTCGAGCTGATGCAGCGCAGCAAGAAGCTGCTGTACAAGTGGCTGCACCGCGTGGCCAAAGACTGTCCGGAGCTGCGCGAGAGCTACCGTGACTGGTGCAAAAACTCGATCAGGGAGTTTCGCGTCGCGTCGATGCCGTCGACCGGTGGGGACCAGCATGCCGACCGCGGCGCCCGGACGGCCAAGACAGTGGCTGCGCTCGAGGAGTCGGGGATAAGAATTGCAAGGCCGTCAACAGGCGACGGCGATAATTGCGCTGGCGGTGCAGGGGCCATGTCTGCGGCTCTCCAAGCTCTATTCGCCGCGCTCCCGCCAGCGACGAAAGCCGAGATTGCACCACTGCTGGACAGGCACGAGACGTACCTGAAGACCCTTGACGAGCAATCATTCCAGCGAATGCAGGCCGTGCTGGACGACCTGAAGCGCACCACCGAGGGCTCCAGGCCGAGCAGCAGCGGTGGCGGCAGCAACAAGAGCGCCGGGAGCAGCAACGGCAGCAGCAACGGCAGCAACAAAGGCAGCCTGTGGAGCAGAAAGAAGAACAAGAACAACGGGGCCGACAGAAGCGACAGCGATACCCCACGGCCCTTCGCCCTCGGCGCGCAGTCGGGTCCCGGCCGCTACCTGGTGCGGTGGCGGGACCTCATGGACGAGGCGCTGATCACGCCCTCGGCGGCCCAGGGAGGGCCTGTGCGGTGCGGCGGCGACGTCAGGAGGGCTATCGTTGCGGGCGAGTCCGCGGCGGGTGGCAGGGTCAAAGATGGGAGTATCAGTGCATCGGAGGACCTCGCGGAGCGGCTGGAATCCATCAGGCTCGAGGAAGAGGACGAGGCGCGTGGGGGCTATCAGGAGGCTCCTGACGTGACGCCCGTCGTCGAGACCCTGGGCCCGCTGTTCAAGGAGATGCTAATACGCGCGAGCGAGCGTCGGGCGGTGAACGGTAACGGGAAGATGCCTTGAAAAGAAACGTGAACTTTTAGGTGGAATGTGGTGGGTGATGATGGCTGGGTGGAAGGCTGTTTAACATCCGGCGTCTCTCTCTCGACCGGCATTTCGGGTCTGTTTTTTTGGCATCATAGCAACTTCTTTCCAACTTCGCCTAAAGGATAAAGCTTTACATATTTCATAATCGACCCTTCTTCCAGTTTGTTATCCTTCAAAGGGCTTTTAGCCACACATGCCCGCCATTTGGCAACCCCTGAGAAGGTCCCCCTGCTCCACGAGCTGAATGTGCTGTGGGGCCAGGTCTTATCACACCGATATGGTGGGGCTTATCGTTCCGCTTGGTGAAAAAAAAAAAAGTTCCTCGTCGCACGCGATGGCTGTCGAATTCGTCGCCGAAGCCCCTCGAAGCTGTTAAAGGGCAGCAAATCCCAGCATTCACGGCAAAATGGCACCTTCAACCAAGAGGAAGGCGATCGACGATGACTTTATTCACACAATATCCGACAACGAGGGCGACAACTTTGCGGAGGAGGACGAGGTGATGCAGGACTCGCCGCCCAAGAAAAAGTCCAAGACGGACAAGAAGGGTAAGGCAAAGAAAAAGCCAGGCAAGGGCGGAAAAGAGGATGGGACGGGCGACGGCGAGGAGGAGGAGCAGCAGGAAGAGGGCGTCTGGGGCTTCAAGGAGGATGACGACGGTGCCATGGACTCCGACTTTGAGTTTGTGACTGGCGGGACCGAGGACGTGGCCGAGGAGTTTGAAGGCTGGGGCTTCGATGGCGCCAAGAAGGCTATGGGCGAGAGCAGAGGCGTTGATCTGGACGAGATCATCCGCAGGAGAAGAGAGAAGAAAGAGGGCAAACCCGCTGCGCCCGCTGCTGCCGAAGCCGGCGGCGACGACGACGACGATGCCGCCCAGGACGACCTCGACTTCGACGACGACGACGATGAGATCCTGGCCAAGGACGCCTTTGGAATGGGCGCTGGCTCTGACGAGGAGTCCGACGAGGAGGCTGCGCCCGGAGACGAGTCCGAGGGAGGCGGTTCCGACGAAGGGAACGATGACAACGACGATGAAGACGCCGAGGTTGCCAGCCCTGCCCCCCACCCAGACGACGTCGGGTCAGAATCAGAATCAGACGGCGAGGAGGACGCAGCGGAGGCGGCCAAGCGAAAGAAGTTCTTCGCCGCCGAGGAGCCGAAGATGGAGAAGGCCAAAGGCGGTGTGGTGTCATTCCAAGGCATGTCGCTGTCGCGGCCCATCCTCCGAGGCCTCGCGAGCGTTGGGTTCACCAAGCCGACGCCGATCCAGGCCAAGGCGATCCCTATGGCGCTGATGGGCAAGGATGTGGTTGGTGGAGCGCAGACGGGCTCGGGCAAAACGGGAGCCTTCATGGTGCCAATCCTGGAGCGGCTCCTGTACCGGCCCAAGAAGGTGCCGACGAGCCGCGTCGTAGTTCTGACGCCGACCCGTGAGCTAGCAATACAGTGCCACGCCGTGGCTACCAAGCTCGCGAGCCATACGGACATCAAGTTCTGCTTGGCTGTTGGAGGTCTGAGTCTCAAGGTGCAGGAGGCGGAGCTGCGACTGAGGCCCGACGTCATCATCGCGACGCCCGGTCGTTTCATCGACCACATGCGCAACTCGGCCAGCTTCGCCGTCGACACGGTTGAGATCCTGGTCCTGGATGAGGCCGACCGGATGCTCGAGGACGGGTTCGCAGATGAGCTCAATGAGATCCTGACCACGCTGCCCAAGTCGCGCCAGACCATGCTCTTCTCGGCCACCATGACGTCGTCGGTCGACAACCTGATCCGCGTCGGGCTCAACAAGCCCGTCCGCATCATGGTGGATTCGCAGAAGAAGACGGTCGGCACCCTGGTCCAGGAGTTTGTGCGCCTGCGACCCGGCCGCGAGGAGAAGCGTATGGGCTACCTCGTCCACCTCTGCAAGAAGCTATATACGGAGCGCGTTATCATCTTCTTCCGGCAAAAGAAGATTGCGCATCACGCCCGCATCGTCTTCGGACTGCTTGGTCTGCCGTGTGCAGAACTCCACGGAAGCATGAACCAGACACAGGTATGGACCACGTTTTTAACATGTGCGCTACTGTGGATAAAACTTGTTTTGCTGACGAGAGATTCCAATCAGCGCATTCAAAGTGTCGAGGACTTCCGCGACGGCAAGGTCTCATTCCTGCTGGCTACCGATCTCGCCTCGCGTGGTCTTGATATCAAAGGTGTGGACACAGTCATCAACTACGAGGCTCCGCAGAGCCTCGAGATCTACGTGCACAGAGTCGGCCGTACCGCGCGAGCGGGCCGGAGTGGTGTGGCTGTGACATTAGCGGCCGAGCCGGACCGAAAGGTGGTCAAGGCGGCAGTCAAGGCGGGCAAGGCGCAGGGGGCCAAAATCAGCAGCCGCATCATCGAGGCGGCCGAGGCGGACTCTTGGCAGGAGAAAGTGGACGAGCTCGAGGACGAGGTGGAGGCGGTGATGCAGGAGGAGAAGGAGGAGAAGGTGCTGGCGCAGGCGGACATGCAGGTGCGCAAAGGCGAGAACATGATCAAGCACGAGGACGAGATCAAGTCGCGGCCACGGCGGACGTGGTTCGAGACGGAGAAGGATAAGAAGGCGGCGCGCGAGGCCGGGCGCGCCGAGCTCAACGGGGTCCGGGAGGCGCTCAAGAAGAAGCACGGGGGCGGCTCGCTCAGCAACAAGGACAAGAAGAAGCTGGACGCCAAGGCCGAGGCGTCGGGCGGCCGGGTGTGGAAGAAGGGCGCGGCCGAGAGGGCCGGCAAGGGCGCGGTGCTCAACTTCAAGAAGGACAAGAAGGCCAGCGGCAAGAAGGGTCCGATCGGCGGCGTCGCGGGCGGGAGGGTGGTTAAGAAGGGGAGGAGTGCTGGGCCCAAGGGGAAGGGCAAGAGGTAGAGCGACGATCATAGCTTGGTTTTCATGACTGCCTACCAGGTGTGTATGTAGGTAGGCATGCATATACCCGTCCTTGGCTGTTGTACTAAACGAAACCATAAGCGCCAGATGAATGCCATACAGCTCTGGGTGCATTCAAACACCTACCTGAATATCCTCCCCCCAAATCCGGATCGAGCGCCAGAGGTGAGTCGCAGGGTAATCGCGGTAATTAGACTGAGCTGACGCTTGGCGTCGTTTTACCGCTTGGTTGGAGTTGCCGTGAGTGAAGTGGCAGTGCCCACACATTGTGCCCTGAGCCACGAGCGCCAACCTCCAAGAAGTTGAACCAGCCTGCATCGTGGGAATTTTAATGGTGTGGGTTATGGGTTCAGCTTGCTGCTAGCGGCGGGCAAGCAGAGCACCGCCCGCTTTCCGCCACGTGTAGATTTTCGACGGGACTCGTGAACGCCACAAAGGCGGTGACCCCAAACCAGCCACCTGTAGGCTTGCTAACACTCCCAATGAGCTCGAGGTTTGATGGGCTAGTGAACGCCACAAAGGCGACGGCCCCAACCCAGCCACCCGCGCGGTTGTTTCTCGACAATAAGTTCAAATGGCGCGGTAGGCTAGTGGGCGCCACGGAAGCAAAAGCCTCAAACCCACCCGTCCGAAAACGATTTACCTACATACCTTCTAACAGTGAGGCGGGCACCTAGGCTCCCACAGCGAAGCATGACGGTTGTCCCTAGATGGCGGGTGAGTAAAATAAATGCCCGGATGAGTCCGCAGCCCTAAACGTTGGACCCTTACAAAACCGCACCAGCTTCATTCACATCACGAGCACCGCAAACAACATCCACCATCCCACCATTACCGAACCATGCTTCCAAGAAATATTATTGCTTCTTTGTTATGGCTGCTGCTCATATCCTTCCTGCCCGTTTCGGCGCGAGACTTTTCTCCCCATTCCATGTGGGATAGCGATGCGATGAAAATCATCCAGCCTTGCGTCATTGGTTGCTTTCAACAGGGAGCTTGCTGCGGAGGCTGCACATCGGATGCGATTGGAAACCTCCTTGGGTGCGGGACGTGTGGTCCGGCGAAAATTGACTGTGTTTGTCGCAACGACTACATACCCACTGTCAACAAGTACCTGTCAAGCTGCGTGAAGTCGCGTTGTACATTGGGGGACTACAGGATCGATCTTTCGTCCGCATCAAGCCTTTACAATGGCTACTGCACCTCACTGGGATACTCTGCGACCACTGCCAACGACGATGCGACAGCGGTGACGGCACCTTTCAGCTCTACTGCCAACGGGCGTGCGACGACGGTGGCGACGTCTTTCGGTCCTGCTGCCACAGTCACTGTGTACGTTCCCCAGAATCCAGCGCAAGGAGGCATAGGGAATTTAGACTTTCGATTTCCGTTGGCCGGTGTGGTACGTCCTTTGGCTTCCAGTGGGGTTGATTTCAACATAATTACGGTTTTGGAATCTCGCCCTCGACCAGGCGACTGACATGCTCTATAAACAGGTCCTCTCGATCTTCATCATCTACATCGGTCTTTGATTTCGTCAGCTCCTCTCGATCCACAACACCTAGCCCACCTAAAACTTCAGACTCGCCATCAAGCCCAATTATAATTCAAACTGGACAGCCAGGTTCCGATACCGTGCCGATTATACTTGGTACAATAATCCCTGGACTGACTCTTATTGTAGCTGCTTTGGCTTACTGGTGTCCTTTATCTCCTTTCCGTCGACGGATGGAAAATAAAGCGTTACTTCAGAAGGTACCTGCCACGGGGCCAGGCCCCCACGCTTGTATTTAGCCAGCGGACTTTCTTCCTTCGTGCAACAACAGATCTCCAACCTAGTACCCAGCTGCCGTGCCGTGACAGTACCGCTCCCAGCCGCAAGGGTTGAACACAACATGTTAAACTAACTTACTTTAAAATTTGTAAATAAATTTAAATTAAATTTATTCGCGATTTATAATCATGTACAGTTTTAAATATTAAAAGGTTGTTTGGTTTATATATATGTATTGGTAAAAACGAGCCTGAGCCGGCGCCAAAACACTAACTAACTGGCTTGCTTCATTTATTGCACATCAATTCAACGGCCTGACTGCGAATGGTGACGTAACATGGATTCCAGGCTCGAGACCGCACAGAACCTTGGCGCAGGGGATCCCCGCTAGCTGCCGCCACGACGTCGGCAAAAGCCCCCACAGGAGCTTTCTTCTGGGCCTGTCTCACCATGGCCTCGACAGCCTCCGACATGTGGTCGAATTGTGCCCCTAGAAGCATCATGCGCGCGCAACCCATCACAGCAGAGCGCCTTTCAACACCTGCCAGCTCCGCGTGATGTCCCGTTTCCTTCTCGTGCCTTTCGCTTGCGGCAGGTCCCAATCCGTCGACGAAAGGCTGTCAGCGAAGGCCTCGAGCACGTTCGGGCCAGCCTTGGCTGCCACTGGCTGTGGGCCTGTGGGAACTCTGGTGCCCGCTGACAGCGACGACAGGGCCCCCTAACTCCGCCGCCCAGGCTGCTGCTGCTGCTTGTTCCAAGTCCTCGTCATTGTCCGGCCGCCCAGCCTTGCCAGGCCACGCAAAGGCTGCCGAGACGGCGGGGGCCTTGTTTCGAATTGTACAACATCTGCCTGTACCTACCACCTGTATGCCTACAATTGCCTACCTAGGAACCTATATAAGCGACTCGTCGAGCGAGCCTCTATTCTGAACCAAGCTGGCTCCTCTCAAGCCACAGCCCAGGCTCTGGCGTCTGCTCCGGCTCAAGAAGAGCCCGCCAGCAGCACCGCGTCTCCCACGTCCGTCGACAGTCGACTCCGAACGCACCCCGCGACCACACCTGCCTCTACCGCCGTCACACTACCGCCGCCCACCTGCGAGCTCGAGCCTCGTCCCGCAGCGGTACCGCGAGAAGCTGCTCCGCTTCCGGCTCGACGTCCTCCCGCTCTACAAGCACCGGCTGCAGTCGCGGCTGTACCGACTCCTCGTCCGCTGGACCCAGAGGCGCGCCAGCGAGCGGTCTGCCAGCAGCAGGCTATTAGATCTCGTTGGGCGGCGCCGGTGGTGGGTGTCCCGGCAGAAGCGCGAGGAGGAGGAGGTGGCGAGGAGGGCCGCCCTCGCTCGGACCTCGGCCCTCATCCGGCGCCAACTGAGGGCGGGTAGGGCTGCGATTAGGGCCGAGGCGCGCGGCGGAGAAGGCAACGTCACGAGTGGGGGTGCTGGTGCTGCTGCTGCTGGTGGCTCACTGCGAGGACAGGACCACAAGGTTAAAGAGATAGCAGAGAGAAAAAGCAGAGAAGGGGGACGAGAAGCAGTAGAAGAGCACCCGGACAAGATGTCCTCGGCAGGGTCGTACTGGGGCTACAGCTACGGAGGCGGCAGGGATGCGGCCGACGGCTCGACCCGTGAGCCTGGCGCGCGGCGCAAGAAGCTCGCGGCCATGGCGGGGAGCGTGTACCGGGCAGGCGTGGCGGCGGCGGGTGAGATGCGCGAGCAGTACAACAACACGCGCTTCCGAAACGTCGACAACTCGGTCGATCCGCAGATGACCATCCCCGGCTCGTTCCCCAACGTTGCCATCGTCACCAGGGGGGACGAGCAGATGGTGCTGTTCCCGTCATACGCAAAAAGACACATAAGACAGTTTGACAAGGATGGAAACCGAATAGCCGGCGACGGCAGCTACCAGCAACAGCAACAGCACGGTCAGCAGCAGTATCCAACCTCGCAGGCACCAATGAACGACGAGGAGTACTGGCGCAACGAGTGGGCGCGGGTCGAGGACGAGAAGGCGGTCGTGGACGTCGACGTGCGCGGCTGGGTCTACTCGCCGCACAAGGGCCCCATGACGAGGAAAAACAGGATCCTGATCGGGCTCGCGCGCCGGATGAGCGGCATCCCGCCCCCGACCATCCAGCCGGACGCTGGGGGCAACGGCTACGGCGGCCGTCCACACCACTCGTTGCACGAGGAGCACGAAGAAATGCGCGAGCAGCAGAAGATCGCCCGCGAGGCCGAGGAGATCGAGCGCCGGGGGAAGGGCGAGGAGGAGGTGGCGACGCGCGGCGGGTACAGCGAGGCCCCCAACAGCAGCAGGCGCCCCTTCGACGCGGAGACGAGCAGCCTGGACCCGAGGGCGGCCAGGAGCGGAGGGGCAACGCCGGCCGTGTCGCCGCCGGGCTCGCCCTCGCTGACGGCGCGGCAGACCAGCGGGACGACAGCGGCGGACCTGACCGAGGCGGAGCTCGCGGTGGCCAACGCCAACCTGATGGCGCGGCTGGGGCCGTTCCTCACGACGCCGCTGGTGCGGCAGCCCGTCACCATCTTCTTCTACAACGACTCGCAGTCGCAGTCCAAGACGGTGACGACCAACGACGCCGGCCACTTCAGCATCCGGGCGGCGCTCGACTTCGTGCCGACCGACATCCGCGTGCTGGCCAACGAGAGCCTGTCGGCGACGGAGCCGGTGCGCATCGTCGAGCCGCGCGGCGTCAGCCTCATCAGCGACATCGACGACACCATCAAGCGGTCCAACATCTCGCTGGGCGCGCGCGAGATCTTCCGCAACACCTTCATCCGCGACCTGACCGACATGGCCGTGCCGGGCACGCGCGAGTGGTACGGCGCCCTGCACGCCATGGGCGTCCAGATCCACTACTGCTCCAACAGCCCCTGGCAGCTCTTCCCCGTCCTGGCCACCTTCTTCCACAGCGCCGGGCTGCCCCCCGGGTCGCTGCACCTCAAGCACTACGCCGGCATGCTCCAGGGAATCTTCGAGCCCGTGGCCGAGCGCAAGAAGGGCACGCTCGAGCGCATCATGAGCGACTTCCCCGAGCGCAGGTTCCTGCTCGTCGGCGACAGCGGCGAGGCCGACCTCGAGGTCTACACGGACCTCGCCCAGGCCAACCCGGGCCGCATCCTGGCCATCTTCATCCGCGACGTCACCACCCCCGAGACACCTCCGCAGCAGCAGCAGCCGGGATTCTTCGACTCGAACCGCCAGCAAACGCTCACCCCGGGGGGCGCTGCCGGCGGCTCGTTTGACGACCACCTCCGCCCGCCCAGCAGCGGTGGCGGCGTTACCCGAAGGCCGATCCCCCCGGCCCGGACCGCCAGCGTGCCGCCCAAGGCGGAGGCCCCGATCATGGGAGACCTGATCGACCTGTCGGACGAGCCGGAGCCCATGGCAGCCTCCAACAGCGAGACGCTCAGCCTCGCGGGCCTCGACCTGGGCGGGAGCAGCAGCGTGAGCGTCGTGAGCAAGCCTGTAACCGGCAAACGCCCGCCCCCAGCACGGCCCGCCAAGCCAGCCGCGCTACGCGGGGCCCCGTCCGACTCTGCCGTTGCTCTCGTCGGTAACGGCCACCAGGGCGTAGGCGCAAACCACAGCCCAGTCATTGCCAAGAAGCCCTCGGGCCTTGGCCTCGGAGCTGCTGTTGGAAAGAACAGCGGCGCCCATCCTTTAACGCAAATGCAAACACCACCCTCGTTCTCGGGGCAAACGCCGCCGCCGCCCAGGAGGACGAGAACGACGGAGATGTCTACCACCGCGGGCGGTGACCACAACAGCTCCCTCTCGAGCAATGGCGGAGAAGGCAATAACAGCAGCAGCAAGCCAGCCCCGCCCCCGCCGCGGCGACGGGGCACGCCGTCGTCGTCGTCGGGCCAGTCGGCAGGCAGCTCTGGGGCGCGCATGCTGGCCTACATACAACAACAGCAGCAGCAGCAGCAGCAGCAGCAAGCACAACAAACACGGTCTTCAGAAATACACAGCGACAACGCCGACGTGGACAGGTTCGAGGGTCTCGGACCCCCTGCAGCCGCCGCCGCCGCGCCCTCTCCCGCCATCTCGCGCGTCTCCACGGGCGGGACCGCAAGGACGTCAACAGCACCGGCAGCAGCAGCAAACGCGACGCCGCTCGATAAGAAGGTCGCCCTCTGGCACAGCCGGCTCACCCGGGCCCACGAGGTGCTGGAGCGCGAGAACGTCGCGCTCTACACGTGGCGCCGCGGCGAGGACGTCGTGCTCGAGGCGCAGGCTATCGTGCGCGACGCGCTGCGGGAGATGGAAAAGGGTAGTGGTGGGAAGGGGAGGGTGGTTCGGTAGAGTGGGAATGGGCGGGAATGCAAGGGAAAGGGAAAGGGAGAAAGAGGGTGGTTTTTATAAATGGCTGGCTGGGTTGGGCTTGATGATGTAGATCGGGTTAGGCATTCTGATGAACGGGGAGCCGTCGACGTTGGCTCGGCGCCCCGGATGAGCAATAGACTTTACGACGCTATACTTATAGTTCTCCAAGATGGGTAGCTTGGGAATGTGCTGTTTGGTTTGCACCGTCCCTGTATCTCGGCCTCCTTTCTTGCCCTTTTGTAGACATGAACTTTGAAAGAAAGGGAGCTGGGCCGTCCTTCTTAGCATCCGCCTCTGCAAAAGCCCGCTGCCCTCGAGCAAACGACATCGGCAGTTCCTCTACATCCCGAGACACGGCGCCATACAGGCCAATAGGATCTTCCCGAACGTGGCAAGATCGGATGGCGGCAAAGCCCAGTCCACGGCAGTCCACACCGTCAGCTGTCACCCGACGTCTAAAGTGCCGGCGCCCCACGTGGCAAGAGCGGCAATTGTCGAGGCAAAGGTACAAGACACATCACAGCCAGTGGCATAAGATACGGGATAGAGCAAAGGTTAATGGCATAAAGGCCTCGGCAGGTTCCTATTAGAAATCCCTCTCCATGCTATGTGGACGTAAGTGCCAACCTATCTATCTATCCATCCACCCATCCCCAAGACACCTTTGATGCTTCCTATCCGGTTGGTCGGGGCTGATGCCATCCTAAGAACTCCTGATTCCGAGAAAGCAAAACAACAAGCCAAATGGCGGAATCCATCTTGCAATAGAAGACGAAAAAAAACCATGGATCAAACTGGGGATCAAAAAAAAAAAAACAGCCGCCACATGCACCTCATTGTCCAGGACGCCACCGCATTGTTATTGAAAGAAGACTTGAGAACCCTGAAGCAGAAGAAAGAAACCGAAATGCAATGCTATCACCTCACGCCTCCCTGCGGCACTGCGTAAAGGCGCCGTACTGGTTCTCCATGGCCCGCTGGCGCGAGGCCCAGTCGACGGGCGAGTGCGTTGACTTGTAGGCCGGGTCCATGGCCGGCCGATACTCCCTGGGGCCGTCGGCGGCGGCGGCGGCGGTCTCGTAGCCCGACGACATGTAGGGCTCCATCATGTAGTTGGAGCTGTCGTCATCTGCCATCATCCAGCGGCCGTCGCCGCCCTGGATCGGGACGGGGACCGTGGTTCCGTCAAGGCTCATCACGGTCGGACCGTCGTTCCTGTAGGCGACGGCGGCGGCGGCGGCCAGCTCGCGCTCACGCTGCCGCTGCCGCTCGTAGCGCAGGCGGCCCATGTGCTCCTCTTGCTCGAGGCTGGTGGTGGACCACGCCAGAGCCGGGTTGTTGTTGTTGTTGCCGCCCGAGTCGATAGGCGGGAAGATGCTCCAGAGCTGCACGAGACGGCGCTTCTGGTCGTCGTCGGCCTCCTTGAAGAGCTGGATCTGCGCCTGCGAGAGCGACGACGGGTCGACGCCGTGGCTCGACAAGATCTTCTCCGCAACCGCGGACTCGGGCTGGGCCGGCTCCGAGAAGCGGCGCTCGGCCTGCTGCTGCTGGCGCGCAACGTGCGCCGAGTGATTGTAGTGCTGCGTGATGGAGTAGGTGATCTGGGGGACCTGCGCCTGCTGGACAGGCTGCTGGTGCTGGACCTCGGTCCGGTCTAGCACCATGTTGCGGTCGAAGAGGGTAGCGAGTTCGTCCTGAGCCTGCATGTTGGGCAGAGCGACGGCCGTTGACGGGAGCTAGAGCCTCCTGGTTAGTGAGCGAATACAGGCGCGATACTAGATGTGCTTCCAACGTACCTGTTTGTTTGATGATGTCGAGATGCCAGTCGGTTGAGGGAAAGGAAGAAGAAGCCAAGGTGGGCTGTTTGTCGAGATGGGAAAGGCGAGGGAAGGGCTCGTGGGGCGGCAAACGCGGCGGCGGGATGGAAGGCCGTAAGGATGGGTGGAGGGGCCAGGAAGGAAGGTGCACTCCGGGCCAATTTCGTCTGGGGTTAAAGATGGGCGACCGGCACGGCAGCTGCCCTTTCTTAAACAAAAGATGCAGGTGCTGGCAAGGGCGTGTGGGCTCAAAGGTTCCAACGGAGGAAGGCACGCTGGGCTTCTATATGCCCAGGGAAAGGCCGAACGGGCTGGCCTGCGGCCAGGGGGTGAGCATTTAAAGCTCGACGAACGAACGGGTTAGGAGGAAACATTGGGGGCTTTCTGGGATCAACCCACGGCTCAAATTCGCTACGGCAGGGAATACAACACAAAAGGAACTTGATAGTGTCGGCGGCGGGATATTCTACCAGCCCTTGGCTCGACGGCAGCCTGTCAAAGCGACGGCGACAGGGTTCGAGAAGGGCCGGCCAGGTAGGGCGCCAAGGGAGTGGTGGAGGCGGGTCGCTTGCAGATGCATGCAGCGTGGGAATCAGGCAGCACACTCTGCGCTAGCACGGCAGGCAGCCCGAAGAGGGGAAAGTATGCCGTCCAATGCGATGCTCTGCTCCTCTTTGCAATTTTAAATAATGATGTCCCTTTTGCTAAGCAGAGCGAAGGTGATAATACGGTTTGAATATCACGGCCTGGTTAACTCGTGCATGCCATTTCCCTTCCTCCTATTTCACAGGACAGAGAGTGGTGACGCATTCTGGCCTTTGATGGAGGGGTTACGTGCAAGGGGTTACCTTTTTCGACATTCCACTTACGGATCCGGCACGGGTGGCAGCCCGTTAGGCTGCTGGGCCCCCCACTCGCCCGTTCCCGTTGGGCAGAAAGAGCGGTCATGCGTGTGTTGTTCGGCGTGAGGCGCCTGCTCTGAAACCCTCAGCTGCCTCGGCCCTGTGAGCAGTCGGCGAGAGGAGGCCAATAATGAGGACACGTTGCGGGCCGAGCACTTGGGCTACGACCCGGGCTGCTTCTTTCCTTTGATGCAGACGGCGTGGGCAGAGCCGAGGCACCCGCCGTTTGCCAACATGGGATGTCTTGAGGTCGGGCTCCCAGCTCATGCCGATTCTTTCCTAGTGTCTAGGTGGCTCCGACCCACTTGCAACGGAATGTCGCGGCATGCAGGCACAGCAGCCCCCCTGGGGAGAACCCGATTTGGGTTTCAATATGCAGCAGAAGATGAACTTTGGGAGTCCGCCTCACCGTGGATTTGAGCGGGAGTAAGGCATAGATGCATCTCGGGACTCGGGGCATATGCCGTGCTGGCGTGGAGAAGGCCTATCCGGGAGGCACTTACAATGGCAACAGGCAACATGGCAGAATCGTCACGGTACTTGCTCGATCCACGTCAGCAGCTCGACGATGCTTTGTGATACCCTAACCCTTCTACGCGAGACACCAAGCACAAGCTCCCGAGGCCGCGAGGCACCCCGCCCGGCTAGATCAAGCCACGTCTCGAACGCCACATATGACGTTGTCACTTGTCCGCCCGGCTCTGCTGCTCATCGCCTTTCGCCGCTGAACAGACCAAACTACCGAAAGCTTCTTCCTCTACCTAGAATCAACACACCTTTTTTTCTCTCATATAGCATCCGCTTATCCTACCGATCTTTTAACTAGTCCCCCTGCCGTTGAGCTCGGACAGCGACGCCAACATGACACAATCAGTGCCGCCGAATTACTGTGAGCCCTGCCCGAAACCCACATCCCCAAGAGCCCAAGGCCCCGCCGTTTATGCGCGCCGACGTGACCCCGCCGTCGTCGGCTAACAGCTCCCCCCGTCCCGCGCGGTAAACAGACGCCATCCTCGAGGTATCCGAGTCGGCCTCGGTGCAGCAGATCCGAGATGCTTACAAGCGGTAGGTTTCTGGCGCGCCAGTCATCCGAAAATCCCGTCGTGCTATGTTGGCGATGCAGGAGCTGACCGAGGCCGCGCGACAACCCACCGCCGTTACGCAGCGCCGCCCTGAAAACCCACCCGGACCGGATCGCGGCCGACTCGCCCGAGCGCCCGGAGCGGACGCGCCGGTTCCAGCTAGTCAACGATGCCTACTACACGCTGTCGGACCCGACGCGGCGGCGCGACTACGACGCGCAGAGGAAGCTCTTCGGCGGCTCCAGGGGCGCCGAACCCGCCGACCCCTTCGCGGACCCCAACGACGCCGGCGCCGGCGGCGATGGCCAACAGCAGCAGCAGCAGCCAAACGGCTTCAGCTGGGCTTGGAACTACTTCACGGGCGGGCAGCAACAGCAGGACGGCGGGCAGGCGCGGCAGCAGGCCGAGGACGCGCAGTTCGGCGACGTCTTCGAGGAGATGCTGCGCGAGGAGGGCATGGCGCAGCCGGGGACCAACCAGCCCACGAGCAAGTTCTGGGGCATGGTCGGTGGCGTGAGCGGCGGTGCGCTGGGCTTCATCGTCGCCAACGTTCCCGGCATGCTGGCGGGCGCGGTCGCGGGCAACAGGCTCGGTGCCGTGCGCGACGCCAAGGGGAAGAGCGTGTACGCCGTCTTTCAGGTGAGTGTGGATGTGAATATTGGCGGCGGCGGCGGCGGCGGTGAAAGCAGCAGGACCGGCGCCGGTGGAAGAGACGGAGGAGGCCGAGGTGATGGCTCCAGGGCGCCCCCACCGCGCCCACGGCCACGACCACGGCGCCGGCAGCAGCCACAGCCGGCAAGGACTCGTGACCGTGGTGGTGGTGGTGGGTAGAACTCCGGGACGTCTTGGGGTTGGCCCATCTAGAAGTCTTCATCTCTCTTGCAAGGAGAGGTTCGTCAACCTCGCACGGGGCTGGACTTACAAAGAGGCGTGGGCGTCCTCATGCGCCAAGTTGCTAACTCTGTCTCCCAGGAACTCCCCCAAGATGACCGCGCCAGGCTTCTCAGCCAGCTCGCTGTCAGAGTTTTCAGCCATGTTGTCGGGGTGTGAGCGACGGCCGCAGCGCCAGAGATGGATATGGATAATTTTGGGTTTGGTGGGACTCTTGGTCTTGCGCCCTGGGGCTGAGCTTCCTAAGGACTTCCTTCTTTCTTTTGTGTTCGCCGAGCTTTTACTTCAAGAGGGCGGGAGTGATATGCTGTGATCGTGGATCAGATAGGGTCAGTTTTTCGCAGGATTGGCAGTTTCAGATTGCTACCTCTGTTTGCCAAACTATCAGGCGTGTATGCATCAAATCGGAAATCTGTGGCAGGACTTACGGCATATATCAAAGACCCACAGCCTTTCACGGCCATTCCGTCATTTGTATCCAGCAGCCCCAGACCTGTGAAGATCAGCCATACCCAGCATTCCCGTGTAAGTCGTGAACAGAAGGTGGATTTTCCAAGCACCGACATACACCGTCGGCACGTGACATGATGTAGCTCGGGTGACTAACCGTGACAGGGATCCAAATACAACGCGGGGCACAGGAAGGCTGGCGCTTTCGAGGTCCCCATCCACCTTCATTGGCAGGCAGCTATTCCGCAACGAGAACAGGCTCCGTGTTCGCAAAGCCGACAGTTTTACGCCCCAGATGGCTTCGCTGCCTGTGATAGTTGAGATCACGTCGCTGGCGCAGCTGCGTGGTCTCATCCAAGAGCACAAGGGTCTGCTGCTCGCCGTTTGTAGGTTCCCCCGAAAGCTGGGAAGATCCCCACTCCCTTTTGGCAGCGCCTGTCGTTTCCAGCTAGGTCCGACCTGGCCGGCTCCGGCAATACCGCGCCGCCGGCAGAAAAGAAGAAGGGGGAAAAAAGGCCCGGCGGCTTGATCTTGCCTCGCTAACGCCAAATCCGTTGCGCAACAGTCACCAACTCGCAGTCGGCAGCACGGTCCGACGCCCTCCTCAGCCAGTTCCAGGCGCTCGCGGGCAACCAGAGCCAGCTCCGCGCCGCCAAGGTTGACGTGACCAAGTACCCGGACATCGCGGCCGCCTACCAGATCGAGGACCCGCCCAAGGTGGTCGCCTTCAGCAATGGCAAGGCCCTGCAGACCAGCAAGAACGCCGACCTCTCCTCGCTCCGGGACCTGCTCAAGCTGCGCGGCGCCCTGAGCGGCGCCGCCGGCAGCGGTGGTGGCGCCGGCGGAGCAGGCGAATCGAGCAGCAGCGCCGCCGCGCGCAACTGGCTGGGCGCGGCGCTCCCACGCAGCTACAAGGACGTGTCGGACCAGATCGAGCTCAAGCGCGTCGAGCTGCTGAACGTCGACTCGGAGAAGGGCAGCGTCCGCGTGCTCTTCTCGCAGGAGAAGCCTAGCGCCCTCTCGGCGGGCAAGGGCAAGGACACGGCCGCGGCGGACTGGGTGGAGAGCGACACGGACGAGCAGCTGCTACTGTTTATGCCCTTCCAGTCCATGCTCAAGCTGCACACACTTCAGGTACGTTTGGTCTATAGGCAGGTCTGGTTCTTCTTCTTTGCAGGTGGCTCACACATGACATCAGATCACCTCCCTGCCTCCCACCGGCGACGACGTCGACGAGGATGAGGTCCCGATGCGGCCCAAGACGATCAAGCTCTACTCGAACCGGCCGCACAACCTGGACTTTGACCAGGCCGAGAGCACAGACCCCACGCAGGAGATCGAGATATCCGCCTCGGACTGGAACGCGGAGGGCACGGCCAACATTCCCCTCCGGTTCGTCAAGTACCAGAACATCAACAGCCTCGTCATCTTTGTCGAGTCCGGCGACGGGAGCTCCGAGAAGGTGCGCATCGACAGGCTGAGGTTGATCGGCGATGCTGGTGAGAAGCGCGAGATGGGCAAGCTGGAGAAGATTGGGGACGAGCAGGGCGAGTGAAGCGACACAGAAGACAGGATGGAGGAGGAGCGCACCGCATTAACTTCGCCGCTAGTTTACATCCAGGTGCAGAGTGGCGTATTGGGACATGGGCAAGGCATCTTCACGGAAGCGAGGGAGATATAACCTAGACCGAGAGAGGCCGGTGAAAGGAAGGGAATGCGACGCGACATTTTTGGCGCGGGCAGGTCAGCTAGGATGAAGCGTGACCGCTCAGCTGCCGGGCTGATCCGACCGAAGCCCAGGGCCGCCCTCGCAAATCGGAAGAGGGCTGCAACGCACCTCGTCTACGGAATGTGGGAGGGGCGCTGTTTTGGGGCTGCGATGCTTTTTTTTATTATTATTATTATTATTAGCACGCCGTACAGCCTCGCTACTGGCTAGATCCGGAGTTTGATAGATTAAAAAGGACATCCTAGGTAAAGATTTGGCCTAGCTCTCGCCTCCTCGGCTCCGAGTCTTTTTTATCTGCTGCCTGTGGGAGGCACAGAGGTGCTTCATTGATCCCCGACGGTGGCCTCTGGCTTGTGATTGTTGGGAAATTTTCACGGCGAGGAAGGACATCAGGATCCAGCGGGATGTTGTGGGCCGCGGTTTTTTCACGGGTTTTCACAGAGAGAGACCGAGCACGAGAGAACTCTCGCCATGTCCATCCAGAGCACAAGGCAACACAAGTGGCAATATCTGTCCAGCCTCCCACACGCCCGTCCTACCCGCGCAAAACGAATTTCGCTGGGCCGAGGACGGGAAAGTGCTGGTGGGAAAGGCCGGCCTGCAATTATGATCAATCTTGGGCTCAACTGACGCACGACTTGTAACAATCCATGGGTGTTTTTGAGGATTCGAGCAACACGGAGAAATATCGTTGAGCCTGCCGCACAAGGAAAAGAAAAAAGGAAGGGGAAGAAAAGATCAAGAAGGGCGCCGGTCGAGGAAAGATTTTTAAAGGCGGCGGGGCGGATTCAGGTGTGGAGCTGGCTGCGTTGCCAGCTCGCGACGCACGTGATAAAAACTCCATTTGCTTTTTCCGTTCACCCCAGCAGCCAGCGTATCGATCAATTAATCAAATCCAACATAGCAGGGACGGACGCGGTAACAGGAATTACGGAAAGTCTGGGCTCATCGGAATTTAATATTCAATAGAACGAGCGGCGAGCGTCAACAAACGCCCACGTACGCGGCCACGAAACCATCCCACTTTGATCTGGGTTGCCAAGTGCGCCCTCCTTCCATTATAGGGGGTGTGCGTGCCACGTCCTTTTTCAAATTAACAGGCGCACCTTGTATGATGCACGTCCAAGAAGGACGGGTAACCTGCGCAGGTTTTTTTTGTCTTTCTTTCTTTTTTTTCGTCGTCGTCGTCATCCGAGCTGTCGATGATGTGGCAGGCTGCGCTGGACTTTTCGTCTGGGCCCAGCCGGATGGACTTTGGTTCGGGTTCGAGATTATTCGTGTTCTTCAGAGCAAAAGCAATCCGATCCGGATCGTCTAGCCATCAATCAAATCAGACCGGCCTCGGCATTCGGCCAAGCTTTTTTTTTTTTTCCCTTTTTTTCCTTTTTTTTCCTTCTTGCAGCCGTCCAAGCCTCGTTCGAGGCCGGCTGGCGTTGCGTGGTGGTATCATGCCGTTGATGCCTTGCGTAGAACCAGAGCACATACCCTTCTCCCTTTGTCACCTGTCCCTCTTCCGCCCTGCAGTTATTCTGGCTGGCCCCGTTCGGATCTCGCACCCTGTCGAGTTAGAGTAAAAGATTAAGTCTGGACGAAACGCAACGCCTCCTTTTTTTTTTTTAATATCGAGTTCGAGGCATCAACCCTGCCCGCTCCTTCATGACATTGGGACACGTTGGCACACAAACGGTGGCTCGGTAGGGCATGTATCCAAGGTCGAGCTCGGACCCTCGAGCCGGCCGTCCCAACTCCTTGCCTCCTGCCCAGGTATCCAGCGAGGAGTCCGCCCGCTCCGCGCCGAACGGTGCCCGCACCTCTCTGTCCAGAGTCCGCCGTCCCATCATCTCCGGCCGGCCACGCCCCCTTCCTACGCATTCAGATTGCAAATCCGTTTCGATAGGTACGTCGAAGATCTAGAGGAATCGTGGCCTGGGCCCGTCCGCCTTGGTGTTCTTTTTGCTCCCAACGTGATGAATCATGACGGGGAGGTCGACGCCTACGCACAGGAGTCGCCCTATGTGCCAAATATAGCACCACGGGGCTTTTTTTTCGTTTCTGCGCGTGCACAATTGCAACACAAGGCACATACGTCCGTCCCTCGGTGTTGCGCTGCGAGTTTTGGTCCGGTTCGTGGAGCAAGCACTACGACGTTACACCCCCACACCACCCAACACCCCGTCACGCGCTGCCCACACCCTCCTCTTTTTTGATGAACTCCCTTCCATCGTTTTTTTTCCTGGGTTCGCTGCATAGGCTTATGTCCGCCTGTGTCCTGCTGCCCGCGCCGCCGAACCAGCCTAGCCCAGCCTGGCGGACACTGCCTGCTTAGCCTGTGGGGTGGTGGAAGGACGTGCTGGCGCTAGCCTCCATCCATCCCACCCCCCACCTTTCGTGACCGCCCGCCGAACCGAAACGACCACGCCGTTCGTGACCACACCCCCGAGCGGGTCCAAGATGTGAGATAATGGATAATGCCCGTCTAGGTGTGTGTGTGGGTGGGTGGACTTTGGTAGCAACTACATTGAGTAGCATGTCATGTAGCCTGTTACAGCATGTACTTCTTTTCTTTCCCATGTGGCTTTCGGGATGCTATGTATGCGCGTGGTGAGCAAAAGCACCCCCAACCCATAGCACGCCAAGCTGGACCGCTTACTTACACTTACCTTAGCTAGCTGCCTCTTCGAGAAGCTCGTTCGAGCAGCTCGATCTGGGTTCCCTTGCTGATGCGGCGGCGGTGAGCTTTGTCTTCGCCTCTTACGACGCTCGCGACTCGCCCATTCCGGCCCATGCTTTTTTCTCTTTCGCTTGTTTGCCCCGACGACGACATGCATAAGGCACACATATATGCATAATCTCGCCCGCCCGTCACAGTTTCGGGAAGGTGGGCGGCCGGGTGTGTGGAGAAGAGGAGTGAAGAGAAAAAAAAAAATCGTGATCCGTCGTCGCCTGGCCCAGGTTTTCCCTCGCGCTCTGACCCTTCTGTGCCCATGCCGTGCAGTCGCAGTCGATGCCGCGTCTGATGCCACTGTTTCCGCTTGTCCAAGGTTTCGATCTACGAGTCCTTATTTTTTTCGAAACGACTCGGCGTGTGCTATTGCGCTGGACTGGCGCGCATGGATGGCGTTTGTGCACCCCCACCTCTCCCTTGTTTTTTTTTTTCTCTCCTGGTCGCTTTTTTATCGTTTCCTGTGCTGCGTTCGTTTCTTCCCCGGGCAAGCGTCTCCCTTTCCTTGCCGACAAACACGCCCCCTCGGCTGGGTCGTCCAACTGGCCTCTGCCATTTCTACCCTCCACCCCCAAACCCGTTTCCGAAAGGCCCAGCTCGAGCCCGATCCAAACTCTGGTTCGCTCGCTCCTGGGCGTTTTGTCAGGGGAGGGGGGGTGAGACGTCAAATGACCTGGGCCGGGCATCATCTCTCTCGCTCTCGAAAAGCCCAAGCTCTCTCTTTCCCGCAAGACTACCGGGTAGCGATAAAAACCTAACCAAGTAGGTTAGATCGCACTACTCTGCTCGATGGGAGGTCGAATCTTCATTAATTACTGGCCCCCCTCTCCTGAATCTCGCTCCCCCGGACTCGTCTACGCTTCCCCATTTCTCGTCTTCGTCCACCTCCTCGCCACCCTGCTCGAATCAGACGCTTCAAAACCGACAGAGTATATTGGCTGCACTTGATTGACTGTGTCGCCGCGTGACTCGTCTCTTCTTCATGGTCGCTGTTCCCTTTTGTCGAGTCGGCTTCTAGTCTTTTTGGGCCAAGCTCACGGCGTTACGGACGGCGGATATAAGTCGACACCTATAGCCCCGTGGCTCCCCGGCGCGGCTCGGTTTTCTTCTCTATCATTCTCGTGTACGGTGGCTACTTTACTTCATTGGCAACCATAATTCCCATCCGCTCGCGAGCCCGTCGTATAAAGCCATAATCAAACGACTTATACATCGACGCCCCTCTTTTAGTGTTTGCCCGGGAACGGGATCCCAGCCTCTTATCACCACTTTTATAAGTCCCCGCGGGGTCGACCCTGGCCACCACGAACCTATCTTTTTTTTTCATTATTTCCTCTCGCTTCCACCACAGCCGTTGAACCGGTCCGCTCTCTCTTTCTCTTCTCACTCTCTCACTCCCTCGCTGCGTCTTGCCCCTCAAGCGGAAACAAGTCGACTCGAGTAACGTGACTGTCCCTTCCCACACGAGGGAAGGCTGGTACAGAGGCCCGGCCGGGTGATCTGGAGAAACGAACCCTCCAGACAAGACGTCGACCCTGGAGCAACAAGACTTTTTGCGGTGGCGAGTCCAAGACTGGGGCTTGGACACCTCTCAGAGGCAAAAATCAAGCTGGAGAGCCGGGCTCGACCGACCTGTTACATCTCTGGAGAAGGCGCGACGAGGCCCATGAGTCTACACTATGATCCCTCTCGACACCACGCCGCGGCCGCCCCGTACCACGGGTCGCCGTCGACCATGCTGGCCAGCTTCCGGAACTTCCAGAGGCTGCCGCCCGAGATCCGGACCATGATCTGGGAGTACTCGCTCCCCGACGGGCGCGTGTACGAGGTGCTGGACGCGCCCAACGCCAAGGCACGCACGCCGGCGCAGCAGGGGCTCATGTTCGCCAACGTGCACCCGGAGCCCCCTCCGGCGCTGGCGGCCGTGTGCCGCGAGTCCCGCTACCTGGTGCTGCACCACTACCGGCCGCTGGAGCTGGGCAAGACGACAAAGTACGTCGACCTGTCGCGCGACATGCTGCTGCTCGAGCCCTACCTGCTCGTCAAGCGCCTGCACCGCACGCTGCACTTCATGAGCCAGATCCCGCTCATCCGCGACGGCGTCAGCCGCCTGGCCATGGGCACGTCGTACGGCATCTACACGGGCATCTGCCACCCCGTGCTGAGCTGGAAGGTGTCCAAGAGCAACATGGGCAAGCTCGTCTCGCGCCTGTCCGAGTTCCCCAAGCTCAAGACGCTCGTCTTTGTCGTTCACCAGGAGTTCCAGTTCGAGTTCGACTTCCGCCACCCCGAGCACCCCGGCAACAACCCTCACAGCCACAACTACCACCTGAGCCATCACCACCATCACCAGCAGCATCACAGCCACCACCAACTCCACGGTATTCACCAACATCATCAGCAGCACTCGACAGCACCGCCGCAACTACCACCACCACCTTCCCTGCAGCAGCAACCGCCACCCCTTCCCGCCGTACCGATGATGACCCCAATCTACGACGGGCCCACAGCCACCATGCCGCCGCCGTCACGGCCGCAGGTGGTTCACCAGGCGTACCGGTTCAAGTTCGACATCGAGGCCAACATCAACCACCACCCGCACCGCCCGCACCTCAACGAGCTGCTCTACTACCCGCTCGACATCGACGAGGACAAGGACGACTGGGACGTGTCTGCAACGGGCGGCGGCGGCGGCGGCGTCCTGGGGTCGAGTGCCGCCGACGCCGACGACCAGTCTGCCTGGTGCGACCCCTGGCCGACCAACGACGACTACCGCCGGTTTCGACGTCGGTTCCAGCGCGCAGTCAACATGAGCCTCGAGATGGGCCTGGTCGAGGGCCGGCGGCCCGAGTCCCTGCCGTCGCTCCAGGGCGCGAGTCTGCTGTGGAGGTATACGCGAGGCCGGTATTTGTGACGAGAGAGCGGAGCCTGGCCGGGTTTGGAAACGGCTAGACTTGCACCCACCCGGCGCGTTCATGCATACATCGCTTTGCTCCACGGCATTTCTTATCCCGTTTCTTATTTTTTGCAGTTATATTCTATTTTTAATCGCCATCGGAACGGGAAGCTGGGATTCTAGTCCGGTTTCGGGAATGGTTGAGCATGTATCCGGCTCGTCGGCGAGTTTGTCCGAAACTGGGTATTTGGGAGGAGCCTCGCAGCAACGTTCGCTTGGCTTTAATTTTTTTTTTTTTTTTTTCATTAGAGATCGGACAGCTCTTTTTTTTTTCTTCTTTTTTTTTCCTATTTGGTCACTATTATTGTTGCTCTTTTATATTGTATGTTTATATCCCTTTCTTTTTTTCAGATGAGCCTCTTGCTGGCTCGCCCACGTACGTACATACAAGCAAGATTTAAAGCACACAAAACAAACCCAGCGTTTCTATTCGGAGTGCTGTGATACCGGCTAAATGAAGGCGCCCCTCCTTCCCTTGTCGACTCCCGTACACCTTGGCTACTCGGTAGTAAACGACGCAAAACTAGCGAGCCTCGTGTCGATTGGAATCCCCTGGGGGCATGCGACCGTGACGTGCCAGGATTTCTGGGCCGAAAAGGCATGATGACCACACCGGACCTTTTCCTCCTTGCTTTCTCTCCCTCCAGTCACATGGGCCTCGGCACGACGAACGAGAACGACGACCGCCAACTGCTCGGGCCGTTGCTCGACCGGAAAGCTCACCTACGCTAGGCCGTGCGCCCCGGTGGTGCTGCTCCCACCAACGGCTAACCAACTTCCCTTGACGTTCCCTCATCCCGGACCCGAACGTGGGGTATTACGGAGGCACTATTTTCCAACCCGCGCTTTTGCGCACGGAGGCCAGACGAGGCGAGAAGGACGCCTTGACGGGACAGACAGCCCACGGAACCAGAGCCAAAAGGAAACCATACCGTTTCCAGTTCCCCACGCGCCGTCTAGCGGCAGACCAGGATTGAAAGTCGAAAGGCGAAGATCCGTGGCGTCCGAGCAGGTTTTGTTGGGAAATGCCCTTATCCTTCTTCAAGCGCATAAAATACCCAAATGAGAAGACGTGCCTTATCCAGGGGCACCGAGACCGGCTAAATTCGCTAGGGCATCGCTTGTGCCCTCGCAATGTTTCGGCCGAGCCGCACCTTCGACGGGGAAACAAAGTGATTTGACAGCAAATGTGATGGTCAATGCCTCTTCTTGCAGATCCGACGGCATGCCCAGTGCGGCGGTCAGTATGCTCGCACCCCGGCACCGACCCGACCTGGCTCCTGGGCTATTTCATTTAGATTCGTGTCGCATGCATGCGTGGGCTAACCCGGACAGTCCAGCACGGCGGATGGTGCACGTCGGAAGGATACCGTTGGCGAGGGGTGTCCATCCATCCGTCTGTCTTGGATTCGCTTCTAGACTTTTGGTGACGTATTTCAGCATCTGGGTTTTGCCGCCCCCACACCTTTTCCAAAAAAAAAAAAAAAAAAAAAGAAGTGTTCCCCGTCATGGACACCCCTGGTGTGGTCCCCGGTTTGAACATGATTTTACTTTGCAACCGCGGGAGACGCAGTACCAATCGCAATCACATTGATAATGCCGACGTAGATTCTAACCTCTTTAGGCGCCTGTCCCGAACACCCCGGCAAGCTTACCGCTACAAGCTTATTAGCTTATTTGAATGAATTACGGTATACCTGGTCCGAAAGGGAAGCCTTGTGGCGGGGAACCCTGTTCACAAAGCGGGAGTGTGGTGTTGGTGGTGGGTTGACCAACGGGCAAGATCAGCAAAAACGGAACCGGCAACTGGGACTGGCCTGGATCGTTCGTCGGCATCGTGGGTCGGGCTGGGTCTGGGGTTTTCTTTTTTGTTAATGGAGCAGAGAAGCACAAAAGCAAGGAGAGGTCTTTGAGAGGCATTCCCATGTGAGAGCCGTAGCTGAGCGGCTTGACCGCCGAGCCCACGGCCGCCGCCGTCCCCGCACGCCGCCTCCCATCGGAGGAAACAATCCAAGAGACAAGCGAATACCGCCTAGGTATCCAAATACATGGGGGCAGGACGACCCTGATACCAGCGGTCTGTGGTGGCGTTGGTGGCTGTCGCTATTTCATCTCGGCTCGTTCGGATTTCCTCGTTTCGTCAGAACAAGGACAAATGGTGGCGGTGGAATCTTCGCCCGCGCACCGTATAGGCAAAGGAAAATAAATAAATAAATTCGGATTACACCAAAGTCCGATAAGACCTGAACAAACAAACTCACGCGCGCGGGGGACCGTGGCCGGGTTTCCCGCCGTGTTTTTCACGTCCTTCGCTAAACAGAAAAAAAAAAAAAAAAAATTGCGCCCAGCCACCCGCCAAGCCCCGTCAGCAGTAAGCGAAGAGCAAACAGGCATCGAGCGAGCCCAGACAAAAAGGCGTTATTCAGTTCGGCAGTAACTGCGGGCTATGCATCATCACGGCGGTAGCCGTCGAGATGTCGGCGAGACGATCGCTCTGCTGGGTGAAGCGCGTGTCGTGCCGGCCGCCGCGCCCGCCAAGGCCGTAGAGATTTCGGCCGACGGCGCCGCTAAGAGGGGTCACGGCGCACAGAGTGGCTACAACAGCACCGAACACGGCGGCGGCGGGTCCTCGTCCTCGTCGTCGTCAACTTCGGTGGCCTCCGGGTCTGTCACTGACGAAGAGGCCGCCGCCGCCGCTGCCGTCGTTGCAGGCTCCGACGACCGCATCCCAAAGGCGCAGGTGTTCTGGCTCTGCGTGGCGCGCCTGGTCGAGCCCATCGCCTTCTTCTCCATCTTCCCCTACATCAGCGAGATGGTCAAGCACAACGGCGGGCTGGCCGACGCCGACGTCGGCTTCTACAACGGCCTGATCGAGTCGGCCTTCAGCCTCACCCAGGCCGCCGTCATGATCTCGTGGGGCCGCCTGGCCGACCGCGTGGGCCGCAAGCCCATCCTGGTGGTCTCGCTCGCCGGCATCGCCGTCGCCACCGCCGCCTTCGGCCTGACCTCGTCCCTGGCCCAGATGGCCGCCGCCCGCTGCCTGGCCGGCGTCTTCGCCGGCTCCGTCGTCACCGTCCGCACCATGCTGGCCGACATCAGCACCACCACCACCCAGGCCCGCGTCTTCAGCTGGTTCGCCTTCTTCGGCAACCTCGGCATCTTCCTCGGCTCCCTGATGGGCGGCGCCCTCGTCGACCCGGCCCGCCAGTACGGCGGCTTCTTCGGCCGCGTCGCATTTCTGAGGGACCACCCTTATGCGCTGCCCAGCTTCGGCGTCGGCGTGTTTTCCGCTTTCGCGTGCGTCACCACTGCGCTTTTCGTCAACGAGACGCTTCCTTCCGAGGACTTTGATGCTCTCGCCGGCGAAGTGAGCAAAAAGGCCAAGGCCGCCGCCGCGGCGGAAAAGGCGCGCCAGGAGTCCGTCTGGCAGCTGCTCAACGAGCCCGGCGTCTCGCGCGTGCTGCTGAATTTCGGGTGGCTCTACTTCGTCGCGTCCGGCTACACCGTCATCATCCCGCTGTGGTGGTTCACGCCCGTCCCGCTCGGCGGCTTCGGCTTCAGCCCGCTGCAGATCTCCGTCATGACGGCCTTCAGCGGCATCGTGCAGGCCGTCTGGCTGATCGTCGTGTTCCCTCCGCTGCAGCGCCGCCACGGCACCAACGGCGTGATGCGCATGTGCGCCGCCGCCTACCCCTTGTTCTTCACCGTCGCGCCCGTGGCCAACACGCTGCTGCGGAGGCGCATGGAGCCCGCGTTCTGGGCGTTTTTCCCGCCGACGCTGGCGCTCAGCAGCGGCGTCGCCATGGCCTTCACGGCGTCGCAGCTCGCCATCAACGAGGTCAGCCCGTCGCCCCGCGTGCTGGCCACGCTGGCGGCCTTTTCGCTCGTGCTCCTCAGCATCGCGCGCTCCATCTGCCCGGCCCTGTTCACCACCCTGTTTGCCATCGGCGCGAAAACGCAGCTGCTGGGCGGGTATGCTATCTGGGCCCTGTTGTTCGTGTTGGCCGCCGGCTTCTGGGCCGTGACGGGGGTGCTCCCCGACTACGACGAGCTCAAGCGTCAGAGGCTGGAGAGGCAACGGGCTGAGGCGGAGGACGATGGTGATGATGATGGTGGTGATGCGGCCGCTGTATGCGGTTAGTCGAGGGAAAGCGGATGGGTGGTTGACCTGAATATCTTTCGTCTACATTATGACTCCCTTCAGAGATGCTCTCTCGGCACCCACGTCTACACGTGCTGTGCAACCACACCAGAAGTTACTTTGGACACCCAAATGTGTTTAAATACAGCTTCCAGCATACCCATTATTCCGGTGCGTCCGCGTTACGGGCGACAACATCAAGCAAAACGGAACTCGGACGTAACACGAAGGATATGATGATAAGTTTGTTTTTTAAAGTATTTGCGAGAAGGAAAAGAAGAGATGAATGAGCCAGAGAAACCAGTATCCGGTCGTCTCAAATGACCCCGCCAGTGTGAACGCCTCCAGGTGGGCTACCTGGTGATGCAGACAGAATAGAAAATCCCCAAACTCCCCAGTAATGCACCGCCTAAACCCAATATCCCAAACTCCCTGATGATGCACCTAGGTCCCAAAAACCCAACCGCTCAAAACGCCTTTTTTTTTATCCGAGCCTCCCGGATCGGAGCTTTTTTTTTTCTTTTTGTTTTTATACAGTCGATCTCAGAGAGGGATGGATCTCTAGTACCGAGAATCCAGCGACTCCCGCATGCGGCTGGAGCGCGTGGGCAGGAAGAAGTTCTCGTTGGACGCCGACCTCAACCGGGTGAGGGCGAAGGGCTGCTGCGGCCAGGTCTCGGTGACGGCGCCGGGCCGCGAGAACTGCAGCTCCCGGATGCGCTGCAGCTGGGGCTTGGGAGACGAGGGTGGGGACGACATGGGCGTGCTGGGGCTGGAGGCGCCCGAGGCGGTCGTGTTGGCGGTGTAGTAGACGGAGGCGGACATTTTAGAGAGGGTTGTTGGGAGGTCGAGAAGAAAGGTTGTGCTGATGATGAATGCAAGATGTGGCGTGAGCGGTGTGAGTGGTGAATCCGGGCGCAATCAAGGGCTCGGGTTGGAAGATGAGAGAGCAAGGGTTGGAGGATGACAAGACAGCCAAGTGATGCAGATGGACGTGGGAAGCAACCGGAGAGAGAAGATGCTTTGCAGTGTCGGCTGTGTGTATCAAGCCCTGTGAGCTCTGGGGATGAGGATGAAGTGTGGGAACGGTTGGCCAAAGACCGTTTGGCCAGTTGTTTATATAAAATCGTCGGGACGGACCAACCCAGGGCTTTGTCACAAGACCTTCCAATACTCTACAGCACGCGAGCGGCACAGGCAGCCCCGAACCGCGCCGACTTACTGGGCCAAGAGGCTTTGATCACGGGCCTGCCTGGAAACATGGTTGTTCCACCCAGGCCGGCGAAGTAATCACGAACGAGGAAATCCCCGCAGCCCATGCCCGTTGATGGGAATCCTACTGGACATGGGGTGTTTTTTTTTCCTCGCCGAAACGCCGCCCAACATCAACTCAGAGTGCGGATAAACGAGATTGCCGCACACGTGCAGAACCTGTTTAGCTGTTGTTACTTCTAAAGTTAGCAGCCCGCCATGGTTGCGACCAGCACTGTGGTCTGGCTTACTACACGCGCAGGCTGGGTGGGCGTGGCAGTGCGCCCCTGGAGCTATTGGGAGGCTTGGAGGCTGCGCTGCGCACGCCGCCATGTGCAGAAAAAGCTAGGCCGCCAGTAATTCGGCTGAGGGCAAGGCTTTTGCAAGTGCGACAAGAATCTGACTGACCCCATCCATCGTCTCACACTTTCCACGCAGCTCTGATTCGCTCTCTCGGGACTCGGTCCCTGGCTTGCCCTGTTCTGTCCACCGCGGAGTCAGGCTGTGTCTGGAAAAACTCATGTCCGATGAATATGCGATCTCATTCATCAGCGTTCATCGCGTGCATGGGTTTGTGCACGACATGATTGTCCAGCAGTAGTAGCAACCAGTCCCCCATATGTATCCATTGCTCTGCTACACCACACGCTCCTTGGTGTTTTACAAAGCACAGAGAAGGCGGCGCGCTCAGATTGCGACAGGCACGCGCCAGGCTTCAGCGACCTTACCCGACGTCTCAGGGCCCACTGCTGCTTTCCCGAATCCGGCGGGGTGCCACTTCCAGGCCGCCCTGGGGCTTCTGGAAGTGGACACAGCTTCTTTTTTCGGCAACCTTCCAGGGCCCTTTGTGCTGTGCAGCGAGTCGGGCGGTGGCCGTAACGGGCCTGGAACGGAGCACTTGGCCCTGTGTTTTGGTTTTGCTACTTGAGTGAGGGTGGCGATGAGCTGGTGAGAAAGGATATTAAGGGCGAATATTTAGAAATAAACACCGACAATGGAGAGGACAGAATAATATCATGGCGTCCTCCCTTAGATACATCTCACATCAAGCGGCAGAAGACGTGCATGCAGTGGGCGTGACTTGACTTGCCGGTATTTCGAGCCCCGCGTGGTCTATCGGGCTATTATCAGCGGCTCGAGTCCGGCCCGCGAACTGACAGCTGGCCTCAGAATCGGAAACGACTGGAGCCCCAGCCGTGCACCACTCCGAAATATTTCTTCCCCTGGAACGGGGACAACCTGCCACAACGTCTGGTTAAAACCCCCGACTCTGCCGCGTCCTGGAAGCTGGACACAAGAGCAAGTCTCTTTTCCCCATACCTGGTGCACCATCGTACAGACACGAAAAGGCCGCGCGGGAAATGCAACAGCGACCATGAAGATCTCGACATTATCGCTTGGCCTGCTGGCCCTCTTGACGCCCTTTGCGGCGGCCTGGGATAAGGAGGGTAAGCCGCGCTGCATTCCCCTCCGAGAACACTCTTGCAGTCGTCCCGTCTTGCTGCTCCTTTCAAACACGTTCGCCAATGGCGGCACGCGCTTGGATTAGTGGCTAGAGGTTGCTAACACGTCCGCCGTCGTCCCGACAAAAAGATCGCGAAATCTTCCGCGTCCGCGACGAGCTCATCGCCGGCGAGGGCCAAGATGTGACGTTTTACGACTTCCTGGGCGTCAAGCCCGCGGCCTCGATCGACGACATCAGCAAGGCCTACCGCCAAAAGTCGCGCCAGCTGCACCCGGACAAGGTCAAGCAGCAGCTGACGGCCGAGCGGGCGCGTGCGGCCAAGGCCAAGGACAAGAACAAGAAGAAGAAGCCTCCGACGCAGGCCGAGATCAAGACGGCCATCAAGAAGGCGTCGGACCGCCAGGCGCGCCTGTCCATCGTGGCCAACATCCTGCGCGGGCCCAGCCGCGACCGCTACGACCACTTCCTCTCCAACGGCTTCCCGTCGTGGAAGGGCGCTGACTACTACTACAGCCGCTACCGCCCCGGGCTGGGCACCGCCATGTTCGGCGTCTTCCTCATGGGCGGCGGCCTGGTCCACTACCTGATCCTGTACATGAACTGGAAGCGCCAGCAGGAGTTTGTCGGCCGCTACATCAAGTTTGCCCGCCAGACCGCCTGGGGCGACAGCCTCAACATCCCCGGCGTCGAGGCCGGCTCGGGCTCCCGCAGCACCCCTCCGCCCGCCCCTGCCGCCGCCGACTCGGACGAGCAGCAGCAGGCGGCCATGCCCATGAACCGCAAGCAGCGCCGATTCCAGGAGCGCGAGACGCGCCGCGAGGCCTCTAAGGGGTCCGCCGTAGGTAGCCGCCGCCGCAAGGCCTTTGCCGCCAGCGGCAGCGCCACCCCGACGCAGCAGACGTCGGGGCCCACGGGAGCTAAGAAGCGCGTCGTGGCCGAGAACGGCAAGGTGCTTGTTGTCGACTCGCTCGGCGACGTCTACCTCGAGGAGGAGGACGAGGATGGCCGCATTGCCGAGTTTTTGTTGGACGTGAGTTCTTTTTTTTTTTTTTCCGACATTCCCCTTCTGAAGGATCATGTAATCTAACAGTCTACCCCGCCTCATCCAGCCCAACGAGATGGTCAAGCCCACCATCAAGGACACGGCCCTGTTCCGCCTGCCCATCTGGGTCTACCAGTCGACCGCCGGCCGCGTCCTGGGCGGCAAGAAGGGCTACGAGGCCATCCCCGACGAGGACGTGGACGACGATGCCGCCCCGGCCGACGACGACTCCTCCTCGGAGCCCGGCAAGCACACGCCCAGCACCGACTCGGCCGAGGACTTTGAGCTGCTCGAGAAGTCGACCGACTCGCTCGGCCAGGCCAAGGCCAGCAGCGCCCAGGGCAAGGGCAACAAGGGCGGAAACAAGCGCAAGCAGAAAAAGAAATAACCAGCCAGTAAGGTGTGGGCCGTGGGAAGGAAGAAGCTTTTTATTGGCGGCGCTTTACCACTCACTCCTGCTTTCTCATTTTTCCATCCAAAAGCAAACCCTTGTCCTTGTAACTTTCATCGGCATCTGAACGAGGGCGGCGGTGCTGGAATCTTTGCCGGCGAGAGGCGAACAAAAGGAGCTTAGGCGTTTATCCACAGTGCTACATTGAGTTGAGGGCGGGTAAACCTTTCGGGACGCGCATGCGAGCAATAGATATGTTCATTTGGGGCCTTGTTTTCTTTCCGTGGCCGAACCCGGCCCGGCCAGGTAGTAAGAAATGAACGACCTGAATTCACGTTCCCCGTGACTGTTCAATCGACAATTCGGTTTGTCGCCCAGTAATAGGTTGGGTCGGGTGTGCGCCTTTGTACAGTGCCGACGAGAATCACGGCCGGGCCCGGTCGGCGCGGTTGAGTCACATGATACCCTCACGGCCACCGCCGGACTTACACCCACCATTCTCACCATCGTGCGATCACCAACCCCTGTTTACTAGATGCTCTGCGTTTTAATTCCCTCATCCTACTATTACCTTGTATACAAACCATTCAGATGTGAGACATATAACTCATGCAAAGAAAAGTATAGACAACCAAGAAGAGACCACGCCTTTCCCAGCTTCCATCCAAGGACCCGGCTTCCATCGAAAAACAAGCCATCAGCTCTTGGTTTCGATCAGAAACACAAGCCAGCAGCTCTTGGTTTCGATTCAACAACATCTTCCAAAGCAAAAGTAAACCCCATCCAAAGACTCTCCAGCCAAAAAGAGACTCTAGCAACTCTTGGTTTCGATCCAAGGACCTCCGGGTACCAAATTCTTATGAGCCCGGCGCGCTTCCCCTGCGCCAAGTTGCTTAGTTTATGGTTGTTGATGACGGGAGTGGAGAGCGGGCTTATGTGCGTTAGGGCCCGATGGCAACCTGTGCCCACTCGGGGTAACTTTGGGGCGGGGAGGCGGTCAGCCAGTCCGACGGAAAATCGGGTCGATGGGCTTACGGGGCGCATGCATGGTGGGATGGAGGGGAGGGCCACGGAGGTGCTACGTGTTGGTACAGTGCAGTATGTATGACGCGTTCGAGTCCCACCTGTTCTTGGTCGGCATAACAAAGTCGTGGTGAACGCTTACCCGCTGTAAGGCATCATGCCTGATGGACCTCTGGACCTGGCTGTTTTTGTCGCCCAGACGATAATGAGACACGCACCGGGACGAAAGAGCTGACTCTGGTCTGGCATCTAAGGGCTACGTGGTACAAGTCAGGATGGTTGATGTTGGCAATGGGCAGCATCGGGGGTGTCGTGTGTCTGTCTACCCCATCCGTCTTTTGCTTGTCTAGATGTGGAGTCGTCCGGATGAGCGTGGCCGTTTCTCGAGGGGAAGTTAGGTAGGCATGCTTTCACTCTATTTCGAGCGCTTCAGAGTGAGACAAGTCGCTGGAGCAGCCAGTGGCCACAGTCCACGTCCTCGGAAAACAGGGGCCGTGGGAAAGAGCTTGCGGTTTGCGGGCCCACCCGCTGCGAGATGGCACGATCCATCCACGAGGCTGTCGTGCCTCCAATGAAGCCAAGTTGGGCAACTATCTCCATGAACCCCTCATTAGGTGTCTGCCCAGGTATCTTATCCGGCCAGCTCCAGCGCTTTGACAGACAGGATCCAATAGCTCGGCGCCGGCATCATCCCACCCAACCCCTCGTCAGGCTGTTTTCCATCTCGTCTACACCAAACACCGGGCCAGCAAGATTTCTGGCTGTAGGCTCGAAGGATTCCCGCCGAGGGCCGGGCTCTAATGCCGATGAGCCAGCCAATTAATACACAGCGGCATGCGCACACTCAACAGCGCAAAGGATGGCCAGGCTGGCAAGGATAGTTCGTGTCAGCGAACAAGCGGTGTCGCACCCACATATTATGCGGGCGAGGTGCGTAGTATGCATGGAGGGGAACTAAACAGCTCTCTTCCCTGGCACAGCGTCCGCGACGGAGGAGGAGAATAACAGCCCGAGGGCTGACTTGGCTGGCTGTGATATGCCGCCTAGGCCTGAAAAACACACCGTGCATGCAAGTCAAGGCGGGGCAGCTGGTGGCCACGGCGGTCGGGCACCACCAGGAGGAGCCGGAGAAAGCAAGGGAAATGGAATGAAAAAAAAAAAAAAAAAAAAAAGGCCTAGCCCTCCATCCCATGGGTGAATAAAAGCTGCACCTTCCCCGGCCTTTGCCCCTCGGCCACCTCTTTTTCTGTTTCCCGTCAATTTTTTCGGGGGTGCCGAACACTCCCCTTTTCCCTTATTCACCAAAACCTCAGTCCCGAGACGGCTTCTGGACCGGCTCGAGCCTGGGGGCAAGCCACTCGGTTCGTCTCTGTCTCGTGCTTCGGCCGAGGGAGAGTGGGGAGGGGAGCCCGCCGGGGGTGGCCACTTTTGTGGCAGCGCTCAAGCAGCCCGCTGCTTTTCGAAGCGAGCGTTTGGCGGTTGGTGACGCGGACAAGCCCACACGACGCCCATCGTGACGGCTTCTAAAGCAAAGCGGAAAGGTACGATTGATTCCATTGCTGCTGCCTGCGACGTCGACGACGCACCTGCAAAAGAAGGTCGTCTTGCGTAATCACATTTGGCCAGATGCCTCTCACAGCAGCGTGGCCTTTACCTCAGCTCGCTGCTGTTTTTGGGTCTCGCTCGCTACTGGCCAATCCGGCAGATGAGCACGCAACTCGCACCCCTGCAACTGCGGAAAATAATCTAACGATTACTTTAATTCTCAGCCCAGTTTCCCCTTGACGCCCGGACCTCGAAACGGCCACGACTTTTTTTTCTGCCCACCCGCTTCAGCTCCCAGACACAAACATTCTCGACACCACCACCAACCACCAAAACCGCCCTCTTTTCACCGCCTCCAGTCTTTCGTAGATTGGATCTATCCAACTCCCACCCTTCACACACGCAAACACACACAGCGCACTCACACCCATCCGCAACAATGGCTCGCATCCAGATCCCGCTCGACGTCTTGACGTCGCGGCTGAACCTGTCGGAGCGCTTCTCGGGCCTCAACCAGGCCGGCGTCATGAGCCGCTTCTCCAACCTGCGGCCGCTGTCCGAGTTCTGCGACTTCAAGCGCCTGTCCAAGCCCGAGAACTTCCACGAGGTGCAATCTCGCGTCAACTACAACCTCAGCCACTTCTCGAGCAACTACTCGGTCATGTTCGTCATGCTCTGCATCTACACGCTACTGACCAACTGGTTCCTGCTCTTCGACATCGTCTTCGTCACGGTGGGAATGTTCATCATCGGCAAGCTCGACGGCCGCGACCTCGAGATCGGCACCTTTCGCGCCTCTCCCTCGCAGCTGTACACTGGTCTCCTCGTCATAGCCATCCCCATTGGCCTGCTGTCGTCGCCCTTCAGCACCATTGCGTGGCTCATCGGCGCCTCGGGCGTCACCATCCTGGGCCACGCCGCCCTGATGGACAAGCCGATCGATGAGGCTTTTTCCGGGGAGGCGGTCTAGACGGTCGGCCGCGAGCTCCCAAATTTGCGCCCCAAGGGGGAAGACCATCGAGGCGCGGCAAGGGCAACAAGAACCATGCCGCCGCCGCCCGGGGAGGAGACGACGGAGGTGGACGGGTCGAGGAGTTGGACAGCGACGACGGTGGTGCTTATGGCGTTGGGTTTCCTAATTCTTCATCTTCTTCTCTGTCGCGGCAGTTTGCCGGCGACGCACTTCAGTTACGGCGGTTGGGGTACAGGGACGACGGGGGGGACGACGACGACGACGAGCCCGAGGAGGTGATCGTTGAGAGGGCCATGGCGAGGATCCGAGAGGCAAAGTCACAGGGCCGCGGCGACGTCGACCTGACGCCGACCGAGGTGGCGGCCATCAAGCGCATGCAGGAACGCAAGAAGAAGGAGGCCGAGCGGCGTCGGGCCGAGGAGAAGCGCGTCTCGATCCCTCTCTCCTCGTTCGAGCTCGACGACGACGAGCTTCCCGAGCACCCCACTCCTCAGGTGCTCAATGGTCGCACCGAAAGCCAGGCCTACCCTCCCGTCGGCTACTTCCCACCTCCATCGGCCGGCCACCCGCAATCGAGAAAGAGCTCGGCCACGAGCACGTCGCGGGGCCCCAGGGGTCGCGACCGACGCGTCGAGGACGAGATGTACATGCTCCCTGCCGCCTCGGCTCCTGCGCTGGACTACATGAGCAACGCGGGACCGCACGCACCGCCCGGCGCCGTTGTGGCGGCCCACCGCACCTTCTCGGGCCCTCAGCCCAGGTCGAGACGGCGGGGCAGCTTCGACGGCACCAGCGAGGACGAGAGCGACGACGAGACGGCCAGCGACGAGTACAGAGGCCGGCGCGAGGCGGCGGCCATCGTCGTCGAGGCTGGCGCCGACCGGTCAAAGACGCCTGACCTCAGGCGGTCGTCGCGGCGCCACGCCAGCAAGTCGCCTGCCAAGCGCAAGCCTGCCACGGAGAAGGACAAGGGAAAGACCAGCACCGCCTCGACCAAGAGCCGCAAGAAGCGGTGATGGACGCCCAGCTCTCCATTCCGGCCCTGACCGTCGTGGCAATATGATTTCTGCATGCCTACGTGTCCAAGAAGGAAAAGGAAATGAAGGGATCAAAATCGGGGTCGGGTTACTTCTTCCAAGTCTCTTTTTGTATTCTTGATAGACATGGTTATCTGCATGACTTTTCCTGGTCATGCTGGGTTATTCTTATTTGTGTTTTTGTTTCTTTCCACTAGCGAACGACGTTCCTTACATGCCTTGTGCCTTTCAGACAGATGTACATGTGGTGATTCGTGTCTCATTATGGAACTGCCGCCCTCAACTATTGCGCGTGCTTTAGCTGGCGTGACTGATATCCACCCAAGGGAAGATCTTCCGAGACCTGATACATGGGACCAGCCCTCACTGGAGGGCTGATCCTCCCCTCGTCCGTAGGTGGCGACCCTCCCACTGATAGATATCTGCCTGGACGCCTAATTACCTGCCCGCCTGAAATATAACCGATCTTATACCCAAGCCCAAACGCCGGAAAGGCAACCCTATATAGCTACCTGTAGATGCAAAGAGAAGGAACCATCACGCCCTTACGAGGAAAAGAACTTGGACACACTCCCCATCCACCCGTTGTTCCCACTGCCGCCACCACTGCTTGCGCCGAGCCCGCCCAGCATGGACCCAAGCCCACCACCTCTGCTGCCGCCGCCGTGCCCCTCGCCATACCAGTCGTCGTCGTCGCTACGGCGGTACGTCGTGCGCTTCTCCCAGCTCCTGCTGCCGCCTTTGCCATCCCCGTCCCAGCCCCTGGCGATGGTGGTGGTCGCGGCAGCCGCGGCGCCGGCGCCCGAGGCCATGCGGACGGCGTCGCCGACGAGGCCGATGCTGTCGCCGCGCATGGCCTTTGCTCCCATGCCGAGCAGCGACTCGAGGGCGGCGGGCATGCGCATGCCGAAGCGGGCGAGCAGCGCCGTCAGGGCGCCGCCCGTGATCAGGGGCATGACGACCAGCATGAAGACCTTGAGCGGGTGGCGCTTGGCGTAGTGCACCAGGTCGCGCAGCAGGCGCTTCAGCTTGCGGTAGGAGCGCTGCATGAAGGATTGACGCGGGGAGCGTTTGTAGTAGGAGGGGGAGCGGCCTGTGAGGTTGGGTTTTTGTGGTCAGCGTGATGGGTACACAACGTCGGGACGAAAGATGGGACGATTTGATAAGAACAAAAAAAAAAAAGAAAAGAAACGAAAGTAGAAAAAAAAAAAAAGAAAACCTACCAGTGCCGAACCCGAAAAACGACCCCCTGCTAGAGTTGCCCAGCGGCAGGTTGAAGAACGACTTTGCACCATCGCCGCTCCCGCGACGCTGCTTCTCGTAGGCGCCGCCGCCAAACACGCTCGACACGCCGTCGCGCGACCGCGACCTGTGGTGGTGGTGGCGGCTGCTGCTGCTCTTGTGGCTGCCGCTGCCGCTGCCCTTGTGGTGCTGCGACGACCGGTGGTGCTTGCGCGACGACGACGTGTGGCCGCCCAGGGCCGACATTGCGTCGTCGAAGAGGCCCATTGTGCTGTGCGTCGCCGGGTTTTTGTACCGTGTCTGTGCTTTGGGGATGACGTCTGATACGATGATGCGATCGAGGGCGGTATGTGGATGGATGGAGTCTTTGTGTGTGTGTGTGTGTGTGTGTGTGTTTTTTCGCGGGGAGATCGATGGGGGGAGGAAGCGAGCGAGCACAGGTCGCAACGTGCTACCAGAGCTGCAGGCAGGCAGGGAGGAGGCTGGGCTGAGAAAATAAGCGAAGTGCAAGCCCGACGACAACGGCGCGCACAGGCTAATTAAATATCTTTTTTTTTTTCCTTTTTTCCCTTCTCCCTCACCCTCTCGCTTTACACCTCATCACCAGCCCTCTTATACACGTGCAGACTGCAGATTTGTCGCAGCTGCACAGTCGCCCTCGATTGGCGTGCCCGTCTTCTTGCTGTCAAAATGCGCACCCATCCGGATTGGACACGCAAGGGCGAGACCCTCTTCGTCGTGCCCATTGGATTACAGCACACGCAGGAACTTTCCACCTCAGCCATGCTCACCGCCTTGCCGCCCCAGGGTAGCTGTGAGGGGGCATGTGGGCCCGCAGCTTGGCGTGCTGAAAACCTGCCGGACCGGGGCATCCCGGTCCTGCACGGATGGCGCGAACCGGACGCCGCCAAGGTGGCCTGGACCTGGAACTGGAACTGGGCTTCCGAGCGCCCAGGTTTCCCCCATCTGGATGCTTATCTTTGGCGTGTTTTGCGCAAGAGGCTTCTCATAGGATGACGTGAAGGGGCATATGCCCCGGGTGCCTGGTTGGCAATTTTCTAATGGCGAGAACCATATACAGCGCGCACACCAAGCCTCCACCGTCTCAGCGTCAAACGCACATGCAGATGCCGGGCACACCAACGCCCACAGCAGCCACTGGAATTCTTGCTCCATCTGTGCGTGTCGGTGTGGGTCGGTCTGCAATAAGCATCTCCATGTCCCGGCATCGTTTACTGCGTTCGGCATGCCTTGGGCAGCTCTGCCTCTGCCAGGTTCCACAGACGAAGGCTCGGAACCATGCTTTGCTCGCGGTCCAGGCCCGGCCGCGGCCGCTGCTCTGTGCCTCCTCCCGCAGAGTTGTCGACGTGTAAGTCGACATTAGCCAACCGGATACCCACCGCTGCCCGGGTTCGGGTGCCTTTTTGCGGCGTGGTGCATGATCCATCGTGCTTTTTTTTTTCTTTTCTCTTGTGCAGCCGAGCGAGCGGGACAACTGTCGACGGTCTCGAAGGATGGTGTGGTTCCTGGGGGTATCATTGCAGGAGATGCTTGACTTTTTTCGCTCGTGGTCGAGGCCGGAGAATGACCGAGGCGGGAGATGTGTACGCGGCCACTTATCCAACAGTGTAAATGGATTTCTATATACTAGGCAGATAATGCAGAGCGCACACCTCGGTGACTGTGTATGCGTGTCTGTTTTGTGCGCAGGAGTTGCGATGCGGGATGAGGCGGTTTGTCTGCAGTGCACAAGTCCTGGCAGTGGGAGAATGTCAAGATGGGAACTTTGGGCAGCTAAGTGCCAGCTACTCTGGTATATTACATTATCGTGTATAGGATGAACAGCAGGAAGCAAGCTTGTGCTGCTTAGTCCTCCTCGAGTCCCATCCCAGCATGGATTTCCTCATCTGATTCAAACGACCAGCTGTGGCGTTCCGCCACACCGAGCTTGCCCAGCCACACCTGCCAATCCAAGCTCCCCACCAAACGCCGCAACGCGCAGCTCCAGGTGCCTGAAGGGCTGACGCTGGCCGAGCTTGCCTTGGCTGCCCCGTGGATGCGGTATCGACAAAACAACCCCAACGCCGCCGCCGCCCCGCGATCGAGACCCGACCCTCCACGCAGCACCAACGAACAAGGCCTGCCTATCGACCGCCAGTCTAGCTGTTTCTGCGGGGGTTTTCGCTTCCGCTAGCACACACACACAAGACGCAATGGTGAGAGCTTCATCTCCGCTTCCACAGAGGCGGGCCTGAGCTTCCCTGTGGCTCCCTCTCCCACCACCACCAGAAATTGTCCTAACAACCAACAACCCACACAGACATCCATAGGGACAGGCTATGACCTGGCAAACTCCATCTTCTCCCCCGACGGCCGCAACTTCCAGGTCGAGTACGCCGTCAAGGCCGTCGAAAATGCCGGAACGTCGATAGGCATCCGCTGCAAAGACGGCGTCGTGCTAGCGGTCGAGAAGGTCGTCACCTCCAAGCTGCTCAAGCCCGGCGCCAACAAGCGCATCGCCACCGTCGACAGGCATGTCGGAGTTGTATGTGACTCTCTTTCCACTGCCCCTCACCGGTCCCCTCTCTCTCCTTTTGAAATGCGAAGCCCCTAACAGCACCTTGTCTGCCCCCAAAAACAGGCCTACTCCGGCATGGTCCCCGACGGCCGCCACTTCGTCGACCGCGCCCGCGACGAGGCCCGCTCGTGGCGCGACAACTTCAAGGCCCCCATCGGCACCGCCGAGCTGGCCGGCCGCATGGGCGGCTACCTGCAGGCGTACACGCTGTACCAGTCGGTCCGGCCCTTCGGCATCACCGCCATCGTCGGCGGCTGGGACTCGGCCCTGGAGCTGCCCGTGGACGGCGAGGTCGGCGCCGGCCCCTCGGTCGGCGCGGGCGGCAAGACCCCCGGCCGCAAGCACGGCGGAGCCCGGCTCTACATGATCGAGCCCTCGGGCCTCTACTGGGGCTACTACGGCGCCGCCACCGGAAAGGGGAGGCAGGCGGCCAAGGCGGAGCTCGAGAAGCTCGACCTGGCCGGCGAGGGCATCTCGCTGCTCGACGCCGTCAAGGAGGCCGCGCGCATCATCTACGTCGCCCACGACGACAACAAGGACAAGGAGTTCGAGCTTGAGATGACGTGGATCAGCGACGAGGACGGCCCCACCAAGGGCCGCCACGAGGAGGTGCCCAAGAAGCTGCTCCACGAGGCCGAGAGGTTGGCCAAGAAGTCGCTCGAGGACGATGACGACGAGGATGAGAAGAAGGAGGACGACAAGATGGAGGACTGAGGACGGTGCGTCGGTTACTAAGTGGTAGTCAGTCTGAAGAAGGGCATTCTGGAGGCTGTCTTAGCTGAGCAGCAGCCTGACCTGTTCCAACCCAAGATGTTCGTATCTCGACATGAAAAAGAGAACATCAAAGATGGCCAGTGCGTGTGAGTGACGTTTTGGACTGACTCCAACCCAGAGGCTTGGTGTCAGTATTTACCGTCTAGACGGTGCGGGCTCGGTAGGTTTACAGCAGCAAAAGGAACCAGGGACCCATGCAAGGGTTGCTAGCAAGGAGCCGTAGAGGTTTTGCTGGACGTACCGCTACTCTCAGCAGACGGACAGACAATATGAAGACGCATAACTCGACTGATAGATGTTCCGGCATTGGCACTTCTGGCCCTAATTCGTTCGCATTTCCTGGCCCAACTTTCGACTGTTGCCTGCCTAGATACCCTATTTCACTGTTTTCAACATCTTTGTTGGACTCTTTTCCTTTTGGGACTCGCTTCCCTTCTTTTTCCTACATGGAATGGATGTACAAGATACCCACACACAAACCGTCATCCTTTACCAATCAAGCAGCAGCAGGAGTACCCTCCTTGACGGCAGCGTCCTTCGCCATCTGGTTCTGGACATGCGACTGGCACCAGTGGATCCACTCCAGGAAGAAGGACGGCTGGATCCGCACCCGGCCCTGGAGCCACGCCGTCTGCGTGTCGGCGTAGACGCCCACGACCCGGTCGTGGTTGGCGCCGGCGCCGACGATGGCGGCCGCCATGGCCAGGCTGGCCGCCGTCGCCGCCTTGGCAAATGCGTGCGCCTGGTCCTTTCCGGCCTCGTCGTGCACCAGCTTCAGCCTGGCCAGCAGCGCGTCGGCGTCGACGACCTCGCCGGCGGCCGCCTTGGCCACCTTGGTCTTCTTCCTGTGCTTGGGGAAGTCGATGACGATGCCACAGGCCTTGTTCGACAGCGGCTTGTTTGTTGTCGTGCGGATGTGCTGGAGCAAGGGGAGCAGCACGTCAAAGGCGAGGAGGTAGTTGCTCCCTGCAGCCTCTTTTTTGACGTAGACGGCCAGGAAGTCGAGCACGCGGTGCTTGAAGTTGATGACCGACTCCTTGGCGTCCCTCTGGTCCTTGCGCTTGTTGTTCCCCTTGACTCGGTGCTTGAAGTACTCGGCAAGCTTCTCATCCAGCGCTATCATTTCTGAATCCGTCATGTCAGCGTCGTTGCCCGACGACCCAGCTTCGTTATCCCGATCCAGACGATGCGTTCCGAGGATCTGGGCCAGGAGCTCGTCTGATTCGTCATCGGCCGCGGGTTCTGCTTCCTCGTTACCCTCGTCTTCGTCGTCGTCGTCGTCGTCATCATCGTCGTCACTATCGTCATCAGGCGCCTCGGCGTCGTCTCCATCCTCCATGCCGATGAACTCAACGTCCGAGTCAATCTCGGACAGGCCGTCCCCCGCGCCATCGACGTCCATTTCATCCTCGTCGACGGCGTTAAAGAGAGCCTTCAGTCCGTTGGCGTTCTCCTCGGCTTCCAGAGTGTCGGTCAGCAGTTCAAGAGCCTTAGACGTCATCAAGGGGCTGAAGGCCTCAAAAACGAGGAGCGATGCCTGGCGCATCAGGGGCGACGGCCGAGCGATCATTGAAAGCAGAATCTCGACGAGGAATTCGGCCATGCCTGAGCCATCGCCCGTCTCTTTCTCCTTCTCCTTGAGCTTTTCGTAGCACTCCTTGGTGTCGGCTAGGACATCGAGCGCGTCGGGTTCTTCGTTGTATAGTTGTAATATGGCAATGGCATGCAACAGCGCCAGGCCCTGGCGGGGCATGCGCAGCGCAGCCGCGCCCGAGCCCTTCTTCTCCGACTTCTTGATCAGCTTCTCGAGCCGCTCAAGCGCCGCCGTGAGTTCCGACTGCACGTCCCGGTCCATGCCTATCGCATCAGGTTCCACGGACAACATAGCGTCGCAGATATACATAAAGTCCTCAGGGCGCTTGATCACCTTGGCAAAGGAGCTGATGAGGCGACTTCGGAGCGACGACCTGGTCCGCTCCGATAGGTCAAAGTATTCATTTGAATACGCCAGTTTGGCAAGCTCGAGGAGGGCAAAGCCGCCGACGGAGCCGCCGTCCTTTTCGTCTTTGGCTTTCGGGTCGGCGCCCGCCGACACGAGCTTAGAAACGTAGTCTGCATATGAGCGCAGTCGTCTCTCCGCCTCGCCGTCGTCCGTCGGCTGCTTGACAAGCGTCTGCAGAATCTTCATGACAGCCTGGCCATCCTCGGGCCTCGTAAAGCGCAAGATCTTCTCAACCGTCTTGTTGCGCGTCCGCTCATCAAAGTTGTAGGTTCCGTTTTCGCCCAGAAGCCTGGGCAATATCCTCAAGAGAAGTTCAGGGTGCTGCTCCACCGTCGTCTCAACCGCCTTCAGGGATTTGACCGCGGCACGATTAAGATTCCGCTCCTCGGCTGACGCTTGATTCATCAGACACCCCATCAAATGTTGACTGAAGATGGTCTCAACCATGGCAGGCGATGAGTGGTACGACTCGAGGACCTTCTGGAATAGCCTGAAACCTGAGAGCTTCTGGTGATCTGACGCGTTCTTGGAGAAAAACGATTCTGGATGGAGGCAATTACATGTCAATCTGATATATACCGAAAAAATGGCAGAGGATGAGTCCAACAACTTACGATCAACCACTCTGTCCCAGAATAGCCTGAACTCCTTTGCACTCTGCTGCTTCTTGAATGAATCCAGAATAAGGTCCCAGACAAAGTGCAGCTGCGTCATGGTGTATGATTGCTTAGCAGCCTGGCCGCCGTCCTCATCCGACAGCTCTTGCGTGCTCCCCTTGAGAACGGCGGCGGCGTCTTGCAGGGACTTGGTCCCAAGCGGATCCTCCCACGGCTTGGGGAGCTTGATGTCCGGGAAGGCTCCTTGGGCTACCAGCCAGATGCCCAAGCCCTCGGGCGACTTTGCCAGTCCGGCTTCGATCAGCTCGTCGAGCGTCTTCTCGGCGAGTTTGCGCTTCATCAGGGGCACGGCCTGAGCGATGACGAAGCCGCACTGCGGCTGCAGCCACGACTTCTTCTTGGAGAGCTGGAGCAGCAGCTTTAGCACGGCCTTCCAGCGGGCTTTGTCGCTGAACAGTACGCCCGCCTGGACGAAGCAGCGGAGGCCGAACAGTCGGCCCCACCAGTTGTCACGCTCCTCCTGGCCCGGCACCTTTCCGACCGTCGTGGTCTTCTCGACGAGCATGTTGAGGAGCACCTCGAAGGTCAGCCCCGGGTAGCGGGATGAAGCAAGGTCCCTGTCGCCGATCAGCTGGCGGATGACTTCGACGAGGACGTAGCTGAAGCCGACGCGAGCGGCATCGCTGCCACTGGAGAGGCCCCTGAACAGGCGTCGCTCAAGGTGGCGGCGCAGCACTGATTCAGGGACGCCGCCCTCCTTGTGGCCCTGCTCCTGATCTGCACTCTCCTCTTCGTCCTTGCCCTTCCCGCTCTTCTTCTTGGTGCCCTTGCTACCGCCGCCGTCGCCGAACAGGCACGAGATGATGACATCGCTGGCGCGCAGGCGGTCTTCGACATCGGTGCTGCTCAGGAGCTTGTACAGCCCCCGCTCCCGCTCGTGATCCTCGGGCTTCATGTCCTCGACGAACGGCCGGCGGTCGGCGAGCAGCTTGGCAGTCAGGGCCTTGGGCAGGCCGGGGCCCGAGGCGTCCAAGGAGCCGCCACCATTGGCGTCGGGCCTAGCCCGCTTGTTCGCGGGCTGGGAGCCGCCGTTGGGGGCACCCTTGGCGGGACGCTTCCTTTTTGCGCACATTTTCAATCACCAGCCCCTTTTATCCTTGCACCGCGATCGAGTCGTGGAACACGATGCGCTCTGCAGGGCCTGAGAACTGCCTTTCTAGCGCGTCGACCACGGCTCCACGCGCAGCAGGCTCGATTGGCGTCGCGATTCCCAGAAATTTTCCGCCGCCAAAACCCCTGCCGATAAGATAAGTCGACCCGACGGGACCTAGGCGGTGTCGTCAGATCCGCCGATCCGAGAGTACGTAAGCCACCATCAGGGGCGAGGGAAGGAGCTCCCGCACCGTTGGTCCGGCTGCCCCGCAGCTTTAAATTCGAGAAAGTTGGGCTTGCCTGAGATTGGCCGACTGTGGAGCACATCCGATCTCAATTATCCTCAAACAATGAAGGGAGCGAGTCTGGAGCTCGGGCTTTCCCGTCGAGTGGCAGTTGTCGTCTCTTGTGTGGGAGTCCTATTTCTGAAGCCACCACGCCCGCTTTGGTCCGGCCCTATGCCCTATGTCCTGTGGCTGTCAAATGACACGGCACTGCTGCACACCAACGCAATTGGCGGCGAGATTAGTCGCTAACGGCCAAGGGGATAAGGGGTGCGTGCGAGGCAGGCGTGCCGGCTCCCCTGATAGGCGGCCCAGGGGTGCCGAGACGGCAGGACGGGTGGCGCACCGCACATGTGCGTCCCCGCCAAGTTGCACTACCGGGTGCGACGGCAGGTGGCAGCCACCAGACAACGGGTGGCTAAGATTGATTGCTTTTTTTCTCGCGACTGGCCGCTGCCCAGTAGGTCGAGGCGCTTGGAAAATGGGCCTCCAGGCTTGGCTGTTGCCGCAAGTCGGGCAGGGCGAGTCGCTCCTTCCTCCCCTGGCCTTCGTTTGTCTAAGCCAGCGGCCAATCTTTTCTAAATAAGATCGCGGACGGGTTTTCTCGCTGCCGTATTCCCCACATGTCCACTCCCCTGAGTTCGTAATTAACCCTTCACTTTTCCCCTTCTTCGCCTTTCTCCGCTCTTTCAAGGTTCCATTCTCTCCGCTCCTTTTCGCTCGGTCCCTTCTTCTTTTCCTCAATTGACGGGTTCTTCCCGGTCAGCCACTCCTTTCTCCGCGCCTTTTGGGCTACCGGACGTTGAGGCCTCAGCACCTTTGGTAGCGACTCTCGTGTGCGAGGAGACGGACGTGCTGTCATTGATGCCGCCCTCCGTGACCTAATTCCTTTCTTCCCACTTCTGTCTCCGAAGCACGGGGCGATCCGTCCTTCGCCTTACGGTTGCATTCCCCCAGGTCTCTCCGCGATCTGTTTTATATTACCACTCTATAAGACGGTTTGATGCGCACACAGCCGTCTTCTACAGCAAGCAGGCGAACTTGATCGGCCGCCTCCCATCCCTCTGGGCCGCACGGCCTTGATCCGCTTCCCGCTCCTCGGCGCAAGTCTCATCATGTTCGTCGCACCGAGGGGCCGCCGGCCTCTGATGCTGGCGCTTGGCGTCTTTGCCTTGTTTGCCATCCTGCTCTACTCGAAGGGATCGCGTCCGTACTACACCCCGACCAGCTTCAGCTACCGCCCCCTCATCAAGTCGCCACTGCCGCCGCCAGTCTCTTACGAGCATGACCGCCCTTCCAGCGAGATGGTCCAGTTCTGGACCGAGGTCCTCGATACCATGCTGCAGCTGAAGCCCAACGCGCCACCTATCAAGAAGATGGAACTACCTCCAGTCAAGACCTTCACTCCAGAGGAACTCAAGGACGATGAGCCCTGGCAGCGCTACGATGGCCTTCAGCTGTCCAGCCGGGACGTCGAGGGCATCCGCAGCAGCCATGCCCAGTTTGTCGCCGCCTCCAAGCAGCTGGCGGTCCGGATGCCCCACCGCAGGCACTCGCGCGGCATCGTCATGACGGCGGGCGGCAAATACATTGGCAATGCCATCCTGTCACTGCTCATGCTGCGCCGCACCGGTTCGACCCTCCCCGTGCAGCTCTTCCTCGACTCTGCCGACAAGTACGCCACCGAAATGTGCGACACCACCATGGTCGAGCTAGATGTCGAGTGCCGCAGCATGGATGCCGTTTTCAAAACGACCCCGCAGCTGCCCCGGCTCAAGAAGTTCCAGTACAAGGTCTTCTCCATCCTCTTCTCGTCCTTTGAGGATGTTCTGTTCCTCGATGCCGACGCCTTCCCCATCCACAACCCAGATCACCTTTTCGACGTCGAGCCATACAGGACCAGGGGTATGGTCGTCTGGCCGGATTGCTGGGTTTCGACGTCCTCGAAGCACTTCTACGACGTTGCCGGCATCCCCGTTCCCCCGATCGAGACGCGCCGTTCATCCGAGTCGGGCATAATGCTGTACAGTCGTCGCATGCACGCCGAGAGCTTGCTCCTGTCGGCCTACTACAACCTTTACGGGCCTGACTACTACTACACCCTTCTGTGTCAGGGCTCGCACGGCGAGGGCGACAAGGAGACCTTCCTGCACGCGGCCATGGCGCTGGGCAAACCCTTCTACGACGTCAAGACCAAGATGAATTTTGGCGGCCGTTGGATCAATGGCTCCTACGAGACGTCGGCCATGATCCAGGCAGACCCGATGGAGGACTACAGCCTCAACGCCCGCCTCACGGGCATGGCTAAAAACGGAACGTTTAGCGGCCTCACAGAGGCACGCTACTTCTTCGTGCACCAAAACGTCATCAAGCTCAACATGAACAAGCTCAGCGAGTCGATGGAGCCGGCCTGGAGGAAGAATGAGCAAGGCCTGCCTCAGAGGCTTTGGGGTGACCAGTCGCGTATGGACCACACTGCTGGGTACGACGTTGAGAAGGCCATGTGGGAAGAGATTATCCAGGTCAACTGCCACCATTCATTCCTCTCAGAATGCAATCAACTGAGGCAGTGGTACAAGATCGTCTTCCCAGAGCCCAACGACAAGGAGAGCAAGGCAGAGGAGAAAAATGAGGAGCATAAGGGGGAGAAGAAAGAGAGAAGAAGAAAGAGGAATCTGCGCCACTGAGGGGCATCAGCACTTCCGCCTTCTTTTCTTCTCTCTTTTTGGCCATTCAAATTATCCGATGATCATTTTTCTTTTCTTTTGGGATGCCCGGTCAAGGCTGAGGTCTGCAAGGATGCGTCTTCGCCTCTCCTTTTTGGCGCAGACCTCTCCACGCCCGGTCCATCTGTGGGATCACACCCAAGCACCTCGAAAAGGGACAGGACGCAAACCAAGAACCGGGCTTGGAGGAAACAGGACTCGACAAAGAAGCGGTCCTGAAAGACGTAATGAGAATTAGGGACACGATACCCAGACATTGCTGTCACGACATGACGGCAATGAGCAAGCAAGCATTCTTTTATTTTAGAAATTTCATTTGTAAATTTATTCTTGCACTAGATTTTGGCCGAGACGCATGGTAAACACCAGTTCGACCCCCTGTTCACACACATGCAACCTCGCCTGATCCAGGTTGTGTTCCCGTGTAGCTTTCCAATATCCACCGAGCCGGTCAGGAATGACATGGTGATTCTACCTGCCCTTACCCAGGAAGACGTCTGCTCTGTGATATGTTTAGTGCTATTCGGTGAAACAGCTAGTCAGGCAGATTGAGAGACAGGCGGGCCGTGGCAAATTCCAGCTATGTGGCGTTCGCATCACGGCAGAAGTTACCTCGACTCCGCGTACAACCAGTTCGCCGGGAATTTGAAGACGAAGGCACAATGAGATTCGCCCCTGGTGACAGATTGGGTGTGTGCGAATGGGTAGATGGGATGGAGAAGCTGGGCTGGGACGCCCGGTGACCCAAGCCATGGATAGAATAAAGGGGGCTCGTGGGTGATCTGGAGGGAAGGACATCAGCCGGCCGGGAGGGGCCTGGTGCCACTTGATCGGTATCTCACATGTCCCACGTCCTGGGTGCCAAGGCCTACTAGGGGCACGAGATGGGGATTTATGAATGGGTAGATACGTCCAGGCGCGGAAAGAATGATATGCGTCCTGGTGTGATCAGGTTATGGGGCGGGTGCCAGTGAACGGGCAACCATTCCTCAATACCTGATGCGGAGATGCGGCGGAAAAGAAGAACCATTTGCTGTTCCAGATACCGTATTGCCATGTGTTCATGGTTGATGCTGCAAAGCGCAGTTTTTCGTTGGCCGAGTGCACCGTGGCGGGCTGCAGAGGATGATCGATATAGGTAGGTAAAAGGAGCATGCGCACAGGGGAACCGGTTTCCAAAACAAGACGCTACAGGGAGAATCGAGAGGAGAAATAGGACGAGAGGCGAGGATCGAGGATGGGAGAAGTGCTGTGGCAACTACACCCTCAAGGAATTCGATCCGAGTCCACCTTGCCAGAGCCGCGAGGTCAGACCGCATTCGATTTAGCAAAGCAGGATGCAAAGACGCTGTGATGGCACGATTCCAAGGGAATGCAGAGATCGCTAGTGCATATCCTTTCTCGCTCTCCTCATTTTCCTCTCGCTCGCTGCCGCCGCCGGCATCAGAAGCCGCTCACCCAGCGCTGACCTTGGACGCACGCAGATTAGACCATTTACGAACCGGTTCCATCTGCCGTCTTTCTTTTGTTCTTCTCCATCCCCATCTTCCCTTTTTCCGAATCTTTTCCCACTGGTCTTGTGTGGGTTTATTCAGAGCGAGACAAATTTGGGCTGCAAAAGTGGCTGCGAGCGGAGGCAAAGAAAAAATACGCGAGCCTTTCCGAAAAGGGGTCTGAATAAGAGCCTCAATAACGACATGCCATCCACCCACCCACCCGCCTTCCTACTTTTGCTACAAAAAGCACTTTCCCGACCTTCTCGCCGTAGAAACCTCCCTTGCTTGAACGCTAGCGGATGGTTATCAATCTTGGGCAATCTTACCGGGCCGTCAGCGGCATGGGGGCGAAGATGGTGGCAGAGATGGCGGACGCAATAAAAGAGCACAGCATTTCCCACCTCTGGCCGTCGTCACACACGATGAGGGCCATTGCTCGCCTCCCACTCTTGTTTGATGACCTTTTCGGCAAATGTTCCATCAGCTCGGATCCGGGACCGTCGAGTATAGACCGCGCACTGGGCTGTACGGCTTTGTTTCTTCCTGAGGTTCAAAGGATGCCCATCGTGGTCACCATCAAGGGCTTCAGCCCAGCCATCCCCAACTTGGGTCTGAATAGAACCTCATTTCCTTGTTCTCGCGAACCACGAGATCGCTTCCCCCACCTCTAGCCTCTAATCCTCATGCCGTTTTCTTTCTTCCAAGGGTCATGATACCGACTTTTCGTTTGTCCTTGGGAGTGGAGCTCATCTTATTTAGAACCGGCGCCGACCTATTCAGGCGGCATTCCTGAATAGCAGAAGCCACATATCGCCATCTGCAGGAGCAGAAGCCCTCGTTGAGGGTTCTTTCTCTATAAAGATGGCATACCGATCTCCCCTAGCACACGCCCATGTTCTCCGTCTTCCCTCGTCACCCAACCTGAGGTCTACACAGACAAGGCAAGCATCCCAACTCTCCACGAGTTCCAACCCACCCCCCCAGACGGTCCCTTGCTAGACCGGCATAGTCAAGACATACCAAATACCATCACCATACACACTCTCTACTACCGCTACCCTCTACTACCACAACTACAATACAAAACAACAATGAAGACCATCACCATCATCGCCGCCTTCCTGAGCACCACGGGCGTCAGCGCCGCCGCGCTGTCGGCCGACCCGGCCCACCAGGAGATGAAGCGCTTCTGCGGCACCGAGGGCCAGGGCTGCTGGCAGGTCAAGCGCGCGGCCGAGGAGCTTGCCGCCGTGCTGACGTCGCGCGACACCTCTGCCGCCGACACGGCCGACCTGATCGCCCGGCACATCTCGCACCAGCCCGGCGGCGCGGCGTACCGGGCCAAGCGGGCGGTCGAGTCGCTGGCGGTGCGCGTGGCGTCGACGCAGCCCGACCCGGAGACCTTCTTCAACTCGCTCGAGCTCGACGACGTCTTCTTCCCGGACTCGCCGGCGCACGTCGACGACGACGCCGACGACACGGGCACCGACGAGCTGACCAAGCGCCAGAACGGCTGCCGTTACCGGGGAGAGTCGTGCTGGAAGCGCGACGAGACCTCGGGCAACCTGGTCCGGGTCCGCGACGGCCTGGCCGCGCACGAGGTCGCCGAGCTCGCCCGCCGCGCCGACATGGCCAAGCGCCAGAACGGCTGCCAGTACCGCGGCCAGTCCTGCTGGAAGCGCGACGAGACCTCGGGCAGCCTGGTCGAGGTCCGCGACGTCCACCCCTTCCCCGAGGACCTGGTGGTCAAGCGCCAGAACGGCTGCATCTACCGCGGCCAGCCGTGCTGGAAGAAGAGCAAGCGCGGCCTGACGGGCACGGCCGAGGACCTCGAAAAGCGCCAGAACGGCTGCCCGTACCCGGGCCAGAGCTGCTGGAAGCGCGACGAGGCCAGCCTGCTCGAGGTGCGCCAGAACGGCTGCCAGTACCGTGGCCAGTCGTGCTGGAAGCGCGACACGGACCTCCTCGAGGCCCGGCAGAACGGCTGCCAGTACCGCGGCCAGTCGTGCTGGAAGCGCGACGTGCTGGTGCAGGACCACGCCAACGACAAGCGCTGGTGCCACGAGGCCGGCAACGCATGCGCCGTGGCCAAGCGCGCCGCCAGCGCCGTGCTGGCTGCCGCCGTCGAGAAGCGCCAGAACGGCTGCCCGTACCCGGGCCAATCTTGCTGGAAGCGCGACACGGACCTCCTCGAGGTGCGCCAGAACGGCTGCCAGTACCGTGGCCAGTCTTGCTGGAAGCGCGACGTCGTTTCCGGAAAGCACGTGCTCGCGCGCGACGTCGGCATCGCCGCCAGATGCAACGGCCCCGCGGGCGAGTGCACAAAGGCCGCCCGTGACCTGCAGGCTGTCGAGATTGCTGCCCGGGAGGTCCTCGCCTCGCTCGAGTAGGCGGTTACGACTTATCCCTCTTCTTCTTCTTCGTTCGCGCACACGCGCTCCCCCTTTTTGTATATCCCAGGAGCCGACCGAGTCCGGCGCCATTATTTCCTTGATTCGTATTTCCTAATTCTCTAAATGTACGCAACACTGCGGCTTTTTGGGTTCACCTTTTCTTTTTGTCACCGTCGACGACCAAACTCGACAAAAATCCGAACAGACATCACAGCTCGATCACAAACCAACTTTTTCGCTTCTTTTTTGGAGAGAGATCCCTCCCACCAAACCTGTTTTCTTTTACCGTGGCGGTTTTGCTCTCACCTAGGTAGCTGAGGGCGGCCAGTCATTTCCAAGGTCGTATGGCAAACCATGCGACGTGGACGAGCCGGAAGGGAGGATGTTTCGAGGCCATGCGGCGGGCAGGTTGGCGGCTTGGTGGTGGGATATCTGTAAGTAGCCGCTTGGGACGATGTTGTAAGCTGCGGCTTGTGTATTCGCCAATTTTTGGATTCAAATTCAACCCGTCCATGGCTATATTTTACTTCGCAGATGATCTCGTTGTTGCGTGACATGGCCGTTGGCACCTGGCTCTTGTAGAACGTGTGTATTCAATCGCCACGGGATAGCGTGGCACACAAAGGACAAGCCTCGCTATGCTTCTATGGAACATGGCCAGATACAGCAAGAGACATCTGATCAAGGTAACGAACCCCCTCACATGAGCAGACGCCACAGACCAAGCATCAGCGCCGCAAAACCCGTGCACAGCCCCATGAGCCACTGCAGGGTCTGGAACTTGACCTGCTCGAGCTGCTGGCGCAGGGCGGCGGCCTCCTGCTCGATCTTGGTCTCGGTCTCCTTGATGCGCAGCTCCTGCGACACGGCCTCCTCCCGGATCCGGCCCTTCTCCAGGTTCAGGTCCAGGCGCACGCTGGCCTGGGTGCGGCCGATCTCGTCGCGCAGGCGCGAGTTGAGCTTGGCGATGTCGTTGGTCAGGCGCTCGTGCGCCGCCCGCGTCGTGTTGGACTCGGTCGAGTCGGCCGCCAGCAGCTCGCTGCGCAGCTTGGCAAAGTCCACCTTTTGCGTGTACGTCGCCTTGGCCGCGTCCTCGCGGGGGACCATTGTGCGCGTCAGGTTCTGGATGCTGTTGGGACTTGGTGTAAGCAGGTGGGGAGGAGGGAAATGGGAAGGCTCGGTTGTGCACACCTCTCCTCGATGACGTCGTTGAGGACCTTCATCATGGCGACCGACTGCTCCTCGGTGAAGCCCTCGCTCTGCAGGCGCTGGACGAACTTGAGCGTGTCGAAGTGGTGGTCCCTGCGCATCGGCGTCGAGGCATGGAACCTCCTCCTGCCGAGAGGGACACTCTGTTGCTGCTGCCTCTGCCGCAGCTCGACGCCTGTCCTTGTCGGTCGGGACTGTCTGCCGCTCGATGTCGAAGAGAAAGACCTGCCAGGGCCTGCCCACGGCGGCCGCTGTTGCTGTTTCTCGGACGCCTGGCCGCCCGAGAGGAGGGGTAACCTGAGGGCACGCTGGCACATGGTCGCGCCGCTCCCCGCCGCCGCCGCTGGGGCCTGCCAGCTGAGGCGGGGGAGGAGGAACCTCGGGAGGGTTTGTAGCGCGCTCATTGTCGTTTTGGTCTGCAAGGAGCCGGGTACCTAGGTAGGCACGGGGAGCCGGCGGCGGGCGTTATGGCGGCCTTTGACCCTCAATCTCGGCGATGGCATCGTGGCCCAGCGGGACTCAGGAGGTGACGTCTGTCATGTGGAGCAGTGAACAACGCACGTGCGTTTGCGTCCTCCAATTGAAGCTGCTCGCTTTGGTCAGTGGTGGGGTCTGCTGGCCTCAGGCACAAGTATCCATCCGACTGGGGCTCAAAACTTTGCTGGGAAAATTTTCATCTTTGGAGATTTCTTTCTTCTCTTTTTCTACAATATTGAACAACGCATTTATTCACATTCTCGAAAATGACAATTTGATTCGAGGCGCGCGGGCTTCCGCAGTCGCCCAGGACGCATCAACAATTTTCGGACAGAATGGAGAGGAGATATCAGCGGACAATCTTGGGTGCGGCGCTTCCCTTGTCCCTCCGGGGGCCAAGGTGGGAAGGGTCGCAATGATTGAACGTACAGATGCCGTGCATGGACTTGTTTTGTTTGGTGCTGGACATGTCTGTTTGTATGACATGCATGCCGTGCTTCCTTGGAATGCCTTGGTATCCACGCCATGCCTTGATCGTGCGTGGTAGGCCACGTCTCGATGTCCACCGGGTACCGCTCTTAGACGCGTTTCCGGCGCCCCACGAGACCGGCCGAGCCCAGGCTTTGGCCCGAATACATCGGTGCATTACGCCGTACCGCGGCGGTTTAGACCAGGTCGATGGCACGGTCATGGAGGCCGGGCGCAGATTCGGGATCCCGAGATTGCCTAAGAATTTTGACGTGGCTGGTAAACCACCCACGTAGCTGGTAGGTGATGCCCTGATCCCTGGCGAGGTTGCTTCATGGCTAATCATGATATCCAACCGTGGAGCTGGCTCCGGATATCCTTGCCGTCCGCGCCCTAGCATCTCATTCCACACAACCATGGGGGAAGACCTGATGGACGAGGACGTTGGGGATATACCCGCCCAGAGCTGTAAAGTTTTTGTCACTTGTGGTTGCTCCCGAAGTGCCTGTGTTGCTGTGTGATGGCATCAGATCGGGTGGTTCTAGAACAGGCATAAAATGCAAGTTAGAGCGGCACAGACAGGGGGGAATCCAACCGAGGTCCCGGATTCTCGGATAATCCGTTATTCTTCTTTGCTTTTTCGCCTGTTAACTTTTCGTTTCCGTCGCGATCGGCATTCCTTATCATTATAAACCCGCCTCAGCCATTACGAGCCCGGAACCCCATGACTGGCCGGCGGAGTCCGTCGTCCCGGTCCAGGCCTAAGCACCGTCGCGAACGGGTGGCCGTGCCCTCAAGCTTTTCAAACCCCATTCGTTGCTTTTCCAGTCCCTCTGTTTCCCGGACCAGGGAGCGTGGACATACCGCAATCCGGTCGCCGTTTTCATAAGACATGCACATATGGCGCCGGGTCCCATCGCCCCGAATCAGGAGAAAAGCGTGGCGATGAGGGAAAAACAGATTTATTGAAGGGTTGAAGCCTGGAGCGTTTGGCGTACAGGGCGTTTTCACACGCGGTCGGACCAGTGTTGGAGCCACACCGCGCACTTGCCCGAGGTTGGCCAGCGGCCAGCAGCGGCACAGCACTGCTACCTCCACATGGCTGACGGCTGGTCGGCCTTGGCTATTTCAAAACCCAAAACCGCCGAGATGAGGGAGACGGGAAAAGACGGGCGGGCGGCTCTGCTCCATTGCCCACTGCCCAATGGCAGGCAGGCATGGCAGGCAAGGCCAGCAATTGGGCTCCCTTGGTGGTACCTATCATGCGGGAATACGATGGAGGCTTTGCCCGTCGTGTATGCAAAAGGTGTGGCGGCAAGGGAGGGCATGTAGCCCGATGACCCGAAAGCACACAGTGGGTGTTTCACATCCATCCGCATCCGTCAACCAACCCGACCCATGGGCAGCTGAAATCCTTCCGATGGACGGATGCGATTTGACGGGCCAGAAGTCGCGGCCCAGCCACCTCCATGGATTGGCTGGGCCCCACCTCCGCAATCTTGAAATCAGGTGACTGCGCGACTGTGGGGGCCGCCCAGGAGCGGGGTAACGATCCTCAATTTGTTTACAATCGCGTCTCAGAAGCTGCCGGGACGTCATTTGTTTACATTGCCATGGCGTGAAGCAACTAAAAAACCTGGAACCACATGCTGGTCCTTTTGTCCATTAAGGATGACGGGCAATTATGGGCCGCCATCGTCTATCGAGAGACGGGTCAGAATCACGAACTCCGGGTCGTTGCGACTCTCCGAAACGAAAACTTGATTGAATGCTTTTTTTTTTCTCCCTCTCGTTCACGGTCCGGAAAACGTGGGAGTTATGCAGGCGGCCATAAGCCAAGCTTGCCTCGTCTGCCTGCGGCGGGTACTCGCACCGAAGGCGGGAAAGAGAAATGGAGACTAGGGTGGTTGATGCCCCACTGGCGTACCGCCCGCGTTGCCGCATCCCCTCAACTCGAGACTGCTCCCTATTATGCGCATTCTTTTGGTCACACGCCAGCTTGCTCGCAGCCGGGACCTTGGAGGGAGCGAGCGGGGCGACGGTTATATTTTCTCCCACCGAGCGAGGTGGCGGCGGGACATGGACATGGTACCTCTTTTCTCTGTCATGGCTGGCCGTGCGAGTGGAACTGCCGAGGCAGTAGAAGCCAGGGCGAGTCGCCCGGCTCTATGCACGCACTCTCTGCTTCCCCTTGCTGGGGGCGCTGATAGGCTGGCTCCGAGCTGCCTACCTAGGTCTGAATCCGGCAAAAGTACGCAAGCTCCATTTGCATGTCGCCATGTCAGCCTGGATGGGTCCCGAGTTCAGAGAGCGTGCAGCCGACTAGGGAAGATAGAGAGAGAGGATGAGCAGGATGCCCGAAGACTGATGCAGTTGGTTGGCTCATAAGCGCACGACGGCGGTCGGGCTCGCCGCCGTCCGTTGGTTTCGCCTGTCATCTTCCAATGACGCCTCTTGTCTGGGGTTCGTTTCTCCATGGAGGGAGGGAGGGGTAGAGCACTATGTAGGGTGAGAGGTTAAAAGAAGGCGTGTCCATAGGGTAAGATAACATCCGTTTGCTGGAGCGGAAGCAAGGGGGCGCGACGCTTTGCTAAACTAGCACGCAACCCAACACAGCCGCCCACAAGGACGGCTTGGCTTTGTTCGCAATCAATAATCTCCTGTCAAGGTGGCGTCGATCAATGATCGGAGCTGAGCTGAGCTACAGCTGGGTTGGCTCGCTTCGCGCGGCCTGATCAAGCTTGCGATAAAAAACCAGGACCACGGCCTGTCATTGGTCAACGGATCCTTGGAGCGCCGAGCGGCGCAGTCCATCTGACATTACCCCATTACCACCACCACACCCCTCCTTCCAAGCCGTTCGCTGTGTGCGCTTTTTTTTTCTTCACTCGGCTCTTGGACTGGACCTGGGCCGTTGCTCCGGCTCCCTGGCTTCACCAAGCGAGCTGTTCCCGTCTCAACCCGTGGCAGCACTCGTCATGCGATGTCCGAGGGGCCCGGGCGGGATGTGGTTTTGGTCATGCTCTTCCTCTCCGGGAAGCTTCTCCGTCTGCCTTGCGACGTGCCTACGTAAGGTAGGTAGGATACGTTCCTGTGGCCGTGACGCGGGCGCATGCATGGCATAGAGGCGGTGTAGGTGTTTTGAATCGGGGAAACAGAGTGTGTGACTGCAGAAGCCGAAGTGTGTGGACGCCAGATGGATCATTGAATCGCCAGTCAGATGGTGCGGGAGAGAGCTGAGCTGTATGCCGAAACGGGGAAAAAGTAAACAATGGGCACCCTTTTTTTTTTCCTTTCATGCATCGCGACACGCGTTTTTTTTTGTTTTCTTCCCTTTGTCTCCCACCAACCAAATGGCTTCCCGGCTGTTTGCCCCTCCATGCAACCCCATGACAATGACACAACCGCCCCGATCACGTCGCAAGCTGTCGAGGGGCTGTGCCTTAGCTCCATGGCGTCGCCGGTTGCTTCGAGGGGTGAGGAGGGGCGGGCTTTGTTGCCCCTCCTCTGCCGGCCTTAGCCTTGTTTTTGGCTCCATGCAGGTGCTCTATGCAAGTGCATGGAGTCTCTCCGTGCAGGAAACAGCAAAACAGCCGGTCGGGAGGGGGACCACTCTCCAGGCAGCACAAGCGAACGCCGAACGCGGTGGAGTTCTTTTTTTTTGTTTCGCCGCACTGGCGGAGGCGTGGGGACCGAGATGCATGGACGGATGGACGGCGACGACAAAGACTCACTAGCAGCGGAATGGAAGCTGGTTGGCTGGCTGGGATGACGTCGGTCGATTTAACCACAATCTTGAAACCGTGTGGCGGATCGGTGTTGGGGTCGGAGACGCTGCTAAAATGCCTCTCTGTGGTTGTCAGTCGGACCATCTTCCAAGGCAGTGAAAGTTCCGTACAGATTGCTGCCGGCCTAGCGGCAGACCAAGTTTATGCGATAGCTGCACGGTCCAGCGTGGCGGCCACAAAAGCCGACCAGAAACAAGCGGTCGAAGAAGGCGGTGCGGGCAGCTGATTGCACGACGCCGTGATTGCCCGAGCGCGGTGGCACTTGGGCGAGGATCGAGATAGGCTGGGCGCGATCCAACCATGACGACGGCCGAGCCAGGAAACAAAATAGAAGGACGAGGGAACATGGCCCGACTGTGGTCCGCTGACAGATCTGACAACAAGCCTCTTAATTATTGGCAACATATATCAGACGCGCCGACATGCTGGTCGAAGGAAGGATGGGCGGCGGCAATTCCCCGACCGATCCCATTCGCCGATACCGAGGCGCCAAACCCGACACAGCAGGCTGTCATCGAACACCAACCGCCCAATGAACCGGTGAGCAGGTAGGTACCACCTCGCGCCCTGCGTCGCCTATTGCCTCCTTGTCTTAGACAGGTCAGGTACCCGTCCGTTCTTGTTCCCCTCCCTAGAGCCGTCGCGAGATTGATTCCCGTATCTGCAAAAAATATCATTCTTCGCGCCGAGCATCCCTAGTTACATATCGCGAATGCAGCAAAAAGGGGATAAAAAAGATTATGGCATCTGTGCCCAGGCAATTGGCATGGCCCATCTGTAATCTTGTAGACGAGGCCAGGAATGAGCCGGATTCCTTTTCCGGCTCGCTGTCGGTGGAGGAATTTTGGTGCACTGTCCAGCCGCTGTCCAGAGCAGCGTCCAAACTCATGTCGCTTCATTAGCTGCTCCGCTGCACCGCTCTTCACCGCGCTGCACATTTCCCTGCCGGCACATTACATGTATTACCGTTGGATACCGTGCTACAGTGTGAACGCACAGGGCGGCCCTGGGCAACTTGATGTATGCACTGGCCGAGCCGTTTGGCCCCTTGGCTGCCGGGGTGATGTTTCTTGACTAGGCCGCACACGGGAAAACGGGGAGGACAAGGTCCCATCACTTCGGTTCCCCAGGCAGTGAGTGGTACGGGCGCACAGGCCAAGAAGTTGGGCCAGATTTGTGCTGGTTTCCTGGGTTGGGCCTGTGATCTCCAGACCGGCCCAAAGCTCGGCCTGGAAAAGTTTAGCGAAACATGGAAGCAAAAGAAACATTTTTTTTTAACCGACTGGGTGCTGGGAAACAGGCGGCGGGCTTGTCAAACCTGTCAGCCACGTTTGACAAGCCGTTTCCCTGTAAAACCTCGAAAGGGTCAAAGCTGGAACTCACATGCAAGCGAACATTTCGCTTTTACTATTTTCACACGGGAGCATGCACCTAGTTCGGAAAAAAGTGAAAATTTGAAAAAAGATATAGTCTTTTCAAAAGAAAAAGAAATGTCTCACCTCCATCTTTGGTTCGGTGCGGATCACGGCCAACGCATGCGTGCGTGCTTCTTCTGCCCTCGCTTGTGAAAAGCAACCGGAGCTGAGCTTTGCCGATTCGAGGCATCAAATCACACCTACGGCCCGCGGGCACGGACTGTGGCATACCATCGGGCCTTTCATCGTGGACTTCGGTGGGCGCCGGCTATGGGGCGCTCACCAGGGAGACGATATGAGGATGGAAAAGAAAAGAATAGACGAGCATATAGAAATGGGGTTCATCTCCATCCGCTCGTGATTGGCGTGAGGTCTGGGGTAAGGACCCAAAGGCGAGCCTTGCCGACCGACGCGAAACGCCCACCTACGTACGTAGCACAACAGGCGGGCTACTGCTACACAGAGGGTCTCCCGGCCCATTCTTCATATCCGCCTTTTCTTATCCTCCTGGGTTGGGTTCTCGCCTCCACGGAAACGAGATGTCGTCTGCACGCTTTGGCCCTCGACCATCTCTGTCCCTATCCCACAAACAGAGAGGGACCGCTTCCTCGGGTGGTTTTCGGAAGGAGAAAAAAAAAGGAGGGTCGGATCATAACGCGAAAGAGAATATCATTCGGAATGATGGATGGTAGAAAGGACCGGCTTTTTGCTTATGGCTGCATGGCACAGCACAGGGCCCCCTGGACTGGATAGCTTGCACTTTTAAGTTGTTCTTTTTTATTCTTCCCCACCTGCTGCGTGGGTTTCGAATGGGTAATGGCGCTGCCGGTTACCGTGGAAAGCGAGAGGGGAAATGGGAAGAGGATTGAGGCACGAGAGATCCACGCCTGCACGGCCGGCCTGCCTGCAAGCGGCATATGAAATCTCCATATCGAAGAAGAAAAAAAAAAGCACCGACCGACCGAAGAGGCGGTAAAAGAGAAAGTTTGATTTGATAGCTGGGACCCGGCGGACTGGGAATTCGGCCCAATTTCGAGCTGCTGGCTGGCTGGAACAGTGTCAATGTCTGATGTTTCTTTTTGTGGACGTCTTGTCTGTTCGCTGTTGTGGCATGCAACCTACACGTGGTTTCGCGAGCATGCTTCTTTTTTTTTTTTCCTCCATTTTTTTATGCGCCCAATGTCGCGCCGTGGACAAAAATGGCGTGGATGTGAAGAAAAAAAAAAAAACCATTTGCCGTCGGGTGTCTGGATCGGCACGCCAGCCCGTCCTCGAGCTTCTAGTGGTCGAGTCGGCCTCCTGGATCATTTCACATCGCCGCGGTTACAGTTACGACGACGCGCCCGCACCAAGCTGTAACCCCAACGACGACGACGGATTCTGATGGTCCTTTGGCTAAAAAAAGGGACCGCACCACCCCTGTCCGCCCGCCTGCCAACGCACACATTTTGCAATTTGAATGCGCCGCAGCGACGGGCTGGAGCTGGCCCCAGCTCTCCTTGGGGCCTTTTTTGATCGCCATTTCGGGCAAAGCGTCACACTGCCCTTTGGACTCCAGGCCCAGCCGGCCAGTGGGTGGAATTGCGTGCTAGACTTTTTACCGCGGGCGGCGCCAGGCCCGCCTTACCAACCGACCAGGGGGGTCAAGCTGCTAAGCAAGCAAGATATTCCCGCGCACGCCGCTGTGCCACAGTAGGCTGACCCCTCCCCTGCTAATCGCCGCCCTGTCTCAGCCGCCAGTGAGGGAAGGGAGGACAGGGCCAGGGGTGTGGGATGGGTGGGCTCGAGGCAGGGGTTGGAAAGCTACCCCTGCCATGTCGGTCTGCCAGTCGAACTGGATCGCCGTTCTTGTGAGTGGACAGAGGAACGACGATGGGATGGACCCATGTCTTCTTCGCCATGGGGATGGGGACGAGACCGCCAGCGAGCCAGCCAATCAGAGCCGGGTGGGTTCTTTTTTTTTCTTTTTCGTTTCTGGGACCGGCGGGCGAGCCTGGATGACGACAATGGCCGTTTGCGGTCGTCTGAGGTCGTCCTGAGACTGCCGGGTTCAAACGGCCGGATCTGGAAAGAGGATCGGGTTAGGTGAGGTGTATCTTGCACATGGCATCCCAGGCTTTCTCTTATTACTGCGTTGCGTGAGCGGCGGCTCTCTCTCACCTCTCACCTCTCACCGTTGTCATCCGTCATCCCATGGAGCGGGCTGGACGTCATTTGACAATTCGATAGTTGACCCAAACATGTCATCCGCCGGATGCAGCCTGCTGGAGCTTGCAGCCTGCTTCGTCGCGGTGGAGTTTTGACGCTGGCGGGCGGGACTCGTTGTGGGTGTGGTGCACTTGGTACATAATGGAAGCTTTTGCTTGCGCTAGTGCGGCAGCAAGCCCCTTGTCCCTGGACGTGCAGCAGAGAGATGCATGCAAGCTGCGCAGTCCCGTCGACTGCCTTTCTTTGTGCTGCTGCTACTGCACTGCACGGATTTGCGGCATTGTCGGGGAAACGAGGCACGCGCGCGTCTGGTCATGGTGGGTGGTATTGTGAAAGGCGTGTTATCCCAGCCAACGACGAGAAAGAAAGAAGGAAACGCGACCCATGCAGAAAAAGAGAGAGAGAAAAAAAAAAGTGAATCAGCGTCATCAGCCGTGTCTCTCCAGTCGCCGATCGAGACTAACCTACCCCTCGGCGCTGTCTGGTTCCCAAATTATCCTCGCCTCAACTGTCTCAGCTGCGACTGGCAAACGAAGCAAGCTAGCAACCGCCCAAGGGACGCCACCAAAAGCCATTGAGTCTAGGTGCCTGATAGGGAGAGAGAGAGAGCGCGTTGCTGGGCGTGATATCCAACACGCTCTGTCTGATTACGTCGATGCGCATCAACGGCGCCGACTTGCCTTCCATAAACGTATGCAGAGGTAGAATGCCTTGATTTGTGCCTACCTAGGAGGATTGGATGATGTAAATGTGAGCCTTGGCCTTGACCAGCCGGTACATCGAGCCGGACCCAGCACAGCACAAGAACGACGAAAAAAAAAAAATGAAGCCTGTTTGGGCGAGCCCACCCGCTGTGGTCCGTTTCCAGCGCTTACTGGTGGGTCGGGTCCGGCTCCCTGCTGTTCTCATCTTCTAGGGGGCCTGTTTGACGAGGCAACCTGGCGCTGGGCGGATGGCACTGGCCCTCCAGAGCGCAGGTGTGCACTGTGGACTGTGGGTGGTGGGGGGTCCAATTGAATCAGGCACGCGCCGCGAGGTGGCCGCCGCCGGCACGAACCAGGCCACCACCGAGCAACCACTATCTCCCCTGACAACCTCCCACTGGGGAGACCTGCCCGGAGCTCACGCTTCTGCGAGCTCCACCGGCCACACCACGCTGTGTGAATGCCCTTGCTGCCACTGCTGCTACTTCTTAACGGCCGTCCCCTCCATTCGCCAATTTGCCTGCTCTGCTCTTTTTTTCTTCCCCTCAGCCCAGCCAGCCAGCCTTTTTCGTCGGACGGGACGAGGTCGGAAGTACAGCCCCAGCTTGCTCACACTGCTCCTCCGCCGAAAGTCGACAGACCCGTCTTCTGCTCGACCTTTGCAGCGTGTGCATAAGCAACAGGACCACCACCCCCGGTTCCAGGCTCCTCCGACGAAACGAAGACCCCGGGAACCCCAGAGCCGTCTTGTTTCCTCTGCCCGCCCACATTGCCGCGATTTGCAGCAGGCGCTCTTTTTTCCGGCAGCAGCTCCCGCAAGCTCCAGCTCCAGCACCAGCTCTAGCAACCAGCACCCCCGCTTGTGCACCGCCAGCCCGCCGGTCGCTCTAGCACGGAGGAAAAAAAAGGACCAAGAAAGAAAGCCGCGTCTGAGCACCCCAGCCCAGCCAGCCTGCTTCTCTGCACACACACCCCTCCCTCATTGGATCCTGCGTCCAGGCCGCTCGTTCTCTTAACCACACAGACTCGCCTCGATTCTCTGCTCCAAAGCGTGGTCGAAGTCGCGCATTGATGTCTGCGCCCTCGGATTCCCGTCCCTAGCACCCTCCTCTTGACTAGCCCTCGTCCTCGGCCACAAGGGAGCTCCTGCCAGCGGCCCAATCCACACATACCCAGCAATTCCTTGCTTGGTTGAACCGGAAACGGCAGTGCGTGCAGCAGACGGACGGCCTTTCATCTACAACTGCGCCCGCCCTCTTTGTGGTTCTGCACGATCTCGACTGCTTTGCTTTTTCTCCACGACTCCGTCCTTAACGCGTCTCTCTACTCTCGTACTGTGGTCGCAGGCCGGCACGGCACGTTTACCTAATAGCTAAACCACCACTCTCCGAGCCGCCGCATTTGCTTGCTGGTAGCTCAACTCCCGGCGAGCCATCACTCACGAGACGAAAAGACCACCCACCCAATCAGCCCAACCCCAGGAGCAGGCCGATTATACGAGGACCAGACGACTTCCAACGCCCAGCGAAACGAGGTTTAAGGGAACGAACGACCACGACATCACACAACCAGCAACCATGGAGGACTCATCACCACTCGCTGCCATGCGTCGCCCTGCCGGCCCTCTGTTCGGCCACCGCACAGACGCCTTCAGGGCCGACTTCGGCTTCTACTCTCCCGAGAGCAAGCCGAGGGCGTTCAACCTGCGCGAGCAGTTGACATCCAAAAGGACCTTCTTCAATGACGACTTTATGAGGGGGTCGCCCAGCGTCCTCGCTGCCGATCTGTGCCAGAACTTCCGCATAGATCAGGAGAACAGGTGCGTTGATTGGCTGGCTGCGACTAACACGCGACGACTCCAGACGGGGGCGTCCAGTGTGGGGAAGAAATAAGCCCTCGCCACCGAGAGCTAACATATCGTTTGAGAAACCGTAGCCCCAAGTTCCCGACACCACGGCGTGCATTGTTCACCTCAAATATGATGTGCGAGATGGGGTCTCGTGGTAAGCCTGCCTGGCCTCCGATATGCCTCAGACGAAAGGAACATGGGCTGTTTCCTGGGCTTGGTGCTGACAACGCGCAGACTACATCCCCTCGACGCCCATCATGGCACCCTCACCCTCTCCTTGCGGCATGGTGGAGATGATGGATATCTCTCCCCTGCCCCACAAGATTCCCGCTGGTGCGCTTGTCGTGCCGGGCCCATTAATCTGCGAGGTCGAGGTTGAGTCCCCCGTCCTGATGGAGGGTGACGAGATCGAGGCCAAGGAGCCGTCGCCGCTGCCCGAGTCCGCTGAGCCTGCAGAACCTGTGGCTCCTGCGTTGACGGCAGCTCCAGCGACGGCGGAACTGGCCAAGTCTCTTATTGCCGAGTGAGTTGGCTGTCCTGGTTGGCCAAAAGAGAGAATGTTGCTCTCTCAAAGCCACTTCTAACATGCTGTGTCTTCGTGATTCTAGTCGCAAGAAGCTCGCCGTCCGCCGCCCGTCCCTCACCAAGATGAAAGGCTACTCGACCAGCAATCTGATGAGGAGTGGACAGCCTGACAACCAGCTCCCTGCCTTCAAGTTCGGTGGTGCCGATGCCAAGGTTGGCTCATCTGGTCTGAGCCTTAGCGAGTGCTTCCAGGCTTCGCCTCCCCAGGATCGCCGCCCCGCGACTGCCAACAGCCCCATCGCGCACATGGCCGGCCCGCTGCGCGCCCGGCCCCAGTTCTCGGGCCTGGCCAGTTCGTCCAGCATGGCTCGCAACGGGTCTCCCATTTCGAGCCATTCGAGGCGGCCCTCGAACCCGTTCATGCGGCCACGTAAGCAGTACCGCCGCTCCTTGAGCATGTTCGAGAACTCTGGCGACGTCATGAAGACGCGCAAGGAGGAGGCGCCGGCACCGACCCTCGCGTCCGTCATGGACATTGAGGAGCCCGCCGAGCTGGTTCTGCCGCACTTCTTCCCCGAGGGGCAGACGGACAGCATCCCGCGTATCAAGCGATCGACGCTGCTCGAGGTCCTCGACGGCAACTTCAACGAGCACTACGACAACAAGCTCATCATCGACTGCAGGTTCGAGTACGAGTACGACGGCGGCCACATCGACGGCGCCATCAACTACAACGACAAGGACTTGCTCGTCTCGCACCTGCTCAAGACGCCCATGGAGGGCCGCACCCTGATCGTGTTCCACTGCGAGTACTCGGCCCACCGGGCGCCCCTGATGGCCCGCCACGTGCGCGCCGAGGACCGCACGGCCAACGCCGAGTTCTACCCCCGCCTGACCTACCCCGAGGTCTACATCCTCGACGGCGGCTACAGCGGCTTCTTCGAGGAGCACCGCGATCGCTGCTACCCCCAGGCCTACGTCGAGATGGGCGCGGCGGAGCACGCCTTCACGTGCGAGCGCGAGATGGGTCGCCTGCGTCAGAACCGCAAGGGCGGCCTCTCGCGTGCCCAGACCTTCGCCTTCGGCTCCGGCGGCGTCCAGGACTCGCCCACGGCGCCCCAGCGCTCCGTCTCGGCCACGGCCACGTGCAAGGACTCGTCGCCCATGTCCGTGATGCTCGGTGCCTCCCCAATTCTGGGCAGCGACAGGTTCCATGCTAGGCGGATGGCCTCGTACTGAGCCCAGTCGATTTGCCGACGCGAGAGCGCCGGTCGCTTGGCTCTGTGTGTCGACTCTTGCCTACCACGACGTCCTCCTCCACGACCGCCCGAGGCCGCCGCGATCGTCATCCCATCCTCATACTCTTCTCATCTGGGCAATATTCATATCGCCTGACGATGGATTGACTGTGTGTTGGCTTGGCTCTTGATCGACTGACTCTTCCCTAGAGAAGTTGCTCATTGATCCTCCAGGGAGACATCTCTTGGGATCAGATCGTGCGCTCGCCTCTTTTTGGTCGTTCGCTGTCTTTTGCGTGTGCTTTGGTCGCTCTTCGGCCCCCTCTCTTCTTGAGCTGTTTTATACCACTATGCTTTTTTTATCGCCCGACAAGGCGGCGGCCATCGACCCTGGAGCCCGGCTTGTCGCGGCGAGTCTTTCTTCATCTTTTGAGCCGTCATTCGCGTTATTCCGTCTTTGAGGCATTGGCATAGCATCTGCATTGGAACCAGCGCTCCCCAGCATGCCCTTGGATCCGGCATCTGAGTGGCCTCTCGGCCGCCATCTTGGTTCTTTCTCTCCATTTATTTGCTTTTTTTCCAGCAAGCAAGCAAGCTCTACGTTGTTCTCGCCATGTTGCGCTTTCGCAACCCAGCATCTGCCGCCTCTCGGAGCCACTTCGATCCTCGACGTTGCCGTCTCTTCGTTGCTATACTCCCCTTAGCAGACGAGAAGCCGCGTCTTTCCTGTTCGGCAACCTTTTGGCAACACGTCCATCATTATTGCGTCTCTCACCAACAGAACACCTTGATACGACCTTTGCTTTTGGGGCGTCTCGCCTGCTCTTGTTGCCAGCAGTCCCGCGGCAACAAGATCAATCACCTGCGACGCACACGCACACGCACACACTCTCTCTTCCCGCTCTTTGGCGGCATCTCAAAGTCGTCAACAGCCGCTTGCTGGCAATCTCGAGACCTTTTGATGATGGATCCGCCATCTTTTGCCCGCAGGCCTGACCGGCAAATTCGTCGAGCTCAAGACACAGCTGTGCCACCCGACCGTAGCTCTCCAGTGCGAAGCTACTCGGCACAGAACGAAAAATGCGGGCGCCCCTCAACCGCCATGAGGGGCTGCCTACGGCGTCTCTGATGACGACCGACCTTCTCCTTTGTCAACTGTCCCAACGCAACCGCCGAGCCATCGTGCGCCGGTTGCGCTCTTTCTTGTAGGGAAAAGAGTATGTCACAAAAAAGGACTTCTCGCCCTACTTGTCTGTCTTGTACTGTATTGGGTCTTGCGGTCTTATTCTCTGTACAATACGGTCCCCCTGTTTTGGAGGAAGCGAGGTTGTGCAGGAAAGGAACAAAAATGGTAACTCGAAGGAAAGGAAGGAGGGTGCGAGTGAGGAACAGGGCGGAGGGTTTGTTTCCGTCCCCGTTGCTTATATATCTGCATGGAGCAGATTGGGCTGTGTGTTTGTGCGCGTGTGGGATTCGTTGTTTCGTGCGCATCTTTTCTTCCTCCCCCCATCAACCACCATCATCATCATCCGTCGAGTCTGTTGTCAGCCCCGTGTCAGTCTTATAACCCACCAGCACCAGCAACACCTCTCCCCACGTTTTTTTGGGTTCCGGTCATGGCCAAGCGGTTTTAGAAAACCAAAAGACAGACCCGACAAAAAGAAGAAAAAAGACAAACACGAAAAAAAATAAGAAAAAGGACACTTATTTCAAAGACGCTTGCCTTGATTGTGATGACTTTGCATTTTGCCAGTTGGTGACTCCTGAGGCATTGGTCAAAAGTCTCGGCTTGCTGGACTTGTTCGTCTGATCCTGCATGCGAACGTTTGGGAACTCGCTTACGTTGAGAATCTTTTAGGACCGCCCATTGTAATTACGGCTCGCAGTCATTTGGGATATGTGCGGTTTCAATTTTCGATTATTTTTGGTCGACATGGAAAAATTGCGCTTTCCAATCTAGAATTGACAAAGGTTGGGGAGGGATACAAAGTAACAAACGCCTTTTTCCTATCCATCCCGGACAAAGAAAGGAAATGGTCTAGAAACCCCTTGGTTCTTTTCTATTCCTGTCCCTTTTTCCCTGTCAATCTTTTCCCTTTCTTTCCTCCGTTTGTTCTGTTTTCTTCTTATACGGTCTAGACAAAGGAACCAAGGAGAAAGGAAGCACCACTAGGAAAAAAAGACACGCTGCATACCTTGCCCCGTCGACCGACTACGCGTCGTAAATGTCGTCGTCGTCGTCGTGGCTGCCGTGCCATGCCGCGGATCTTGGACCGGCACCAGCAGCGGCGACCTGCAGCCCCGCCGCCATCCTGGCGTACTGGAGTCCCACGTCCGACGGCACCCGAGGCTCTGCGACCAGATGGTGGTGGTGGTGATGCTGCACCTGCTGCACCTGCCTCCTGCTGCTGGAGGCGTTGCGGCGCTGCAGGTCCGTACCGCCCCGCCGTCCCTGTCCCTGCTGCTGCACGCTGGCAAGCCGCCCCCTGTCGCCGACCACTGGCCGTGTTACGGGCCAGCTGCCGCCGGTGCCGACCGTCGCCAGCGCCGGATCGACGGGCAGCAGCAGCTCTGCCGGCAGGAACCCCGTCGCCGTCGTCACGATGGCCTGGTTGTCCGTCGCGATGTGGAGCGGATCCCGCGTCAGCCGCGCGGGCAGGAACAGGGAGTCGGACCTGCCGAGCGACCGCGAGAAGTCGGGCATGTCGTCGTCGTCGTCGTCGTCGGCGGGCAGCGTCGCTTCCACCTCGTACACGAGTGGCTCGTCGGTGGCCTGGGGCTCAGGGCTGCTGCTGCTGCTGCTGCGGCGGCGGCGATCTTGCGTCCACGGCAGAAAGAAGGTGTCGCTCGCCGCCCCGACGGGCTGGTGAGAGGGAGCGACAGGGACTCCCGGCATGGACTCGTCGCAGGAGCCGCCGCCGTTGCCGCTGCTCAGGAATGGGGCGTCCCAGTTCGTCGATAGGGACGACCTCGAGGACGAGGAGAGGCGGAGCCGGGGCACGTCGCGCGATCCCGCTTCCACTCCGGGCCGCCAGCCGCTGAGCTTCCCGTTCCGCTGCTTGACTATGGCCGACAGGTCGGTAGGTGGGGCTCGCCTGCGACTACTGCCTGGGCCGGCGGGCGTCTTGGTGGTAGGAGCAGCTTTGGATGTCCTAACGCCGCCAGTCTTGCAGCTTGTTATCATCTCCGTGGTGGTGGTGGTGGTGGTTTTCCAGGGGCTGGCTGATGATGCAGCCTTGCCTCCTGATGTCGCCGGTCGCTGCGGCAGCGGCGGCGACGACGACGACTTGGCTTCTCTTTCTGCCTTCGGCCTTGTAGGAGCGTTCATAGCAACTACTGTCGGCCGCTGTGGCGCGGCGACCGGGGACACGGCTTTCGCGGTGCCGCGCTCGGCCGCCACCAACTCTTCGGTGCGGACGCTGGCTCGCGGCCAGGCAGACGTCGAGGACCTGGCGTCGCCGCCCTGGCGTGCCTGAGCGCCGGCGCTGGCACGCGGGGACGACGGCGAGGGCCGCTGTTTGGTGGTGCTGCGCTGGCCGTGCTGGTCGAGGGACCTGTTGTCCTTGCTGCCGCCACCGCCGTCCCGGCGTGCCTGAGCGCCGGCTCTGGTACGCGGGAGCGACGGCGAGGGCTGCTGTTTGGCGGTGCTGCGCTCGCCATGCCGATCAAGGGCCCTGTTGTCCTCGTCGCCGTCGCCGCCTCCCGGGCGCGCCTGATCTCCGGCGCTAGTCTCTGGGCGCGGTGCCGGGGGCTGCTGTTCGCTGGTGCTGCGGCCCCCCTGCTGGTCAAGCCCCCCCTGGCTGTGCGCCGTCCGAAGACGCATCTTCTTCGGTAGCCTGCCGCCGTTGACTTTTATGAATTTCTCGCACGCCGGGCAGGGTCTGTTCCGAATCTTAACGACGCTCTTGCTGAAGTCCTCGCAACCGCTCAGCCTCTTCGAGAAGCCAAGCACTTTGGCGAGTCTCTCTGGGCACCGGAGCGCTCCCCTCTTGAAGATGTCACCACAGAGGATGTAGTAGTAGCGATACTCTCGGCACATGTCGAAATACCGGTTGGAAGTGCCTGGGGGGACTGGTGCAGGGAGATGGGCGGGCTGTGTGCGGGCTGTGTGCGGGCTGTGAACTACGGAAGGCGGGTGGCGGGCTATATATATTCTATCGCAACTCGATGGTTACTTTGTTAGTTGGAGACACTGGGTCTGACCAAGAAAATACCTCGAGAGAGATTGGGGGCTAGGCGCGGTGGCTGACCGCTTTATATCTTCATTTGCCGTTGTCACTTCTTTGTCTTTTGATTTCTTTGTCAAATACAAGTCCCTTGTTTTCGACCGTCAGTAACCCCCGTCATGCACCAGTGAAACTCTTGACTTCATCCCTCCAGCATCAGAGGCGACGCTGTGAAAGAGCTTGTGATGGCCTTGGAGGCCTTGATCTAAGGCGGTGGCGCGAGTTGGAGAGGGCTTGTGATGGACATGTGATGGGCTTGGTGAGCGTGCATAAACGGACCTCTAAGTAGCACCAACCATAAGCCAGTTGGTTGCCTGTGAAGTGAGCGATGGGCATTCGACGTCCGTCACGTCTGGGCAGGCTAGAAGTGAGCTCCCATCTCAAAGGTAACGTCATCATCATGATTTGTGCTTGTGTGGTATCGTCCTCTGTGCATACACGTCCCATGACGAGACGACGACCCCGGCCGAACGGAATCAACCTCGTCGAAGGGTCTATCAAGGCTTATGTCGTGAATCCCCAAACCACCGACGTGTGCTTTGTGCGCAGGATATAATGTCTCTGTATTTCCACCGTGTTCTTTATGCTAGGTAGCGGTATGCTGGGTTTGTTGTTGCCGAATCCTCTATCCGCTCCAGGTATTCTCTCCCGATGAGATCTTCTATCCTGGCCTTGATCATGGGCACTTGAGGCTGAAACCGTGACGCGAGCTGGCTGATGACTTGGGTCAGGAGCGAGTTGTGAGAGAGTTCTTTGCGGGATCTGTGCGAGTCCGGTCAGCCGCGTGCGAGGAATACGTCAAGAAACGGACCACCAGGACAGGGAATCTTGAAACCTACTTCATTATACGCACAATGGCCGCGTCGACCATGTGCCGCCTCGTCTCGTCGTTCTTGTCCTCGGTCTTCTGGCGCTCGTCGTCGGCCTCGACCTTTGAGTGCGAGCTGATGACGGGCGCCTTGATCTTGATGGTCTTGCTCATGAAGCCCGCGTTGAACGAGAAGCGATCGCCCGCCCGGATCGTCTTGGTCGGCGGCTCCTTGAGCAGCACTCTGGCCTTGGGGTTGATGGACAGCGACGCCAGCGCGCGCGAGAGCTCCTTCATCGGTATGTTTGTCGACGCCTGGATGTCCTCGAGCGACAGCGACGCGCCGTCGGCCACGTCGTTGAACAGCAGCAGCACCACCATGCTGTAGGTCGAAGCGCTGAGCTCGTACCGCCGCTCCTTGCTGAGCGGGCCCGTCTCGCGGCCGGCCACGCGCGGGAACACGCACTTGATGTCGGCCGTGCCCGCCGACCCGACCCACGTCAGCACGCGCCCGCTGCGGTCGCGCAGGTAGAACTTGAAGAAGCTCTCCTGCAGCCGCTTCACCTCGGGCGGGTAGATGCACTCGGTAGACCCGCCGCTGCCCGGCCTGGTGGCGCTGTCGGCCAGCTGCTGCGTGCGGCCCATGACCTCGGGCGGCCAGTTGTTGCTGGTCAGCACGCTCACCGACAGCTCGATGGGCTTGGCCTCGCGGTAGCCCGCGTCGTCGCCCAGCGAGCTGATGTGCTCGTGGTACTTCTTGGACAGCTCCTCGGACGTGGCCATGTCCTTGAACATGCCCTCGAACTTTGACGTGAAGTGCTTGCCCAGGTCCAGCTGCATCAGCGAGATCATCTGCTTCTCCACCTCCTCGCTGCCCGACTTGCTGTGCAGCAGCCGCCGCGCCAGGTGCTTCTGGTAGTAGCGCTCAAAGAGGTCCTTGTCCTTGAGGTACCGGATCAGCACGATGGCCTTGTCCAGGATCGCGCCCACCTCGCCGTCCGTCTTGCCGCGGATCCCGCGCTTGAGGTTGTCGTCGATGAAGAGCGACACGTACTCGGAGCTGCGCGCGAACGCGTGGATGAAGTCGGAGAAGCCCTTGGTGATGGCCGACTGGATTGCCAGGTCCTGGCCGAAGCACTGGTCCCACAGCATGTCGTATTTGTCGCGCAGCGAAAGCACGTCCTCTACCCACTTGATAGCTGCCGTCGTCTGCTGCACTTGCAGTGATGGTGGCTGCTGCTGCTGCTGTGCCGCCGCCGCCGCCTTGGCGCCGCTCTTGCTGCTTTCTCCCTCGGCTCTGGTGTCGCCCGTATCTGCGGCGGCCGCTGAAAAGTCCACATCCCGCAGGCTTTTCTCGATCTCGGCGCCCTGGGCTGTGATCCTATTCTGCAGCCCATTTTTGAGAGCGTCCGCCGTGGGGTCGACCTTGAGTATGAGCTCGTATAATATTGCTAGGTCCTCGACGCGGTCGTTGTCCAGCATCGACTTCAGCCCGTTGCTCTCTAACGCTAGCATCTCGTGGAGGTGGGTTGAGATGAGCTCGGACTCGACCACCTTTGCGATCTTTTCCGTGCTTAGTCGTGACAGCGTGGTGCGGCAGCGGTCAGCCTCCTCGCGCAGGCGGCGATGTGTGTGCCGCAGCCAAACGCTGGCATCGGCGCCCCGCAGCAGCCGCAGCGCCTCGGCGTGGTAGAACTTGCGACTGGCGTCGAGGAAGGGCTGCTCAAAGTAGGTGAGATACAGGCGCTGCGAGTCGAGCTCGTCGTCGGTCTCGTACAGGTCCTCGAGCATGGTGACGCAGCGGTGTATCAAGTTGCGGTCTACAACGTCGCCCTCGCGCTCCATGTTGACGTGGTCGAGAATGACGGCGCACAGGATCTCCCAGATGCTAAAGGTCCGGTTGTAGCCGGGCGACGAGATGGTGCCCGGGTCGAGCAGGTGGTCGCGGAACAGACCGATGGTGGCGACAAAGATGGACGTGTTCTTGCTCTCCTTCAGCCAGCCCTTGTCGAGGTACATCAAAATGTCGGCCACCATGTTCATCGACATGTTGTGGCTCTCCCACGCGTCCTTGAGGCCGCGCAGGAACGTGTCGCCCATCTCGCGCCGCTCGTGGGCGCTGGTGCCCGGCACCTCGAACACGATGATGTTGACGAGGTTGGGCGCGATCAGGGCCTGGATCTGCGGGATCACCTGATTGGCGAACCAGTCGCGCTCAAACTCCTTGACCAGGTCGTAGAGCCTCTCGCCGTGCTTCTTAAGTACTATCTTGTAGGATGCACGGTACAGGTGCTCGAACGACAGGCGGCCGGCGTTTCGGTTGTGGATGTCGGTGAGTGCCTCCCTCAGCACGCCCCAGCACTGGTCGAACTCGTCGGCGTCGGGCCGGAGGCTCTGTCGTTCATCTGGGATTTAGCCGCCCGTACATCATCGCCCCTGAGCGGGGAGGGAGGGCAGCGAGCTACTTACCCGCTTTGGCGGTCTGATCTTGCCCTGCCGTTGCATCGCTACGGTCACCGGAGAGCGTGTGGGGGTGTCTGTCGGGGATTGTAGCGAGACGAGGCCGAGCCCGGCACCATAGCAGCCGTCGTCGGGTTGCTGAAGGAGGAGGTGCTGATTTCGCACACAGGCGGGGGCGACCGTGCAAGGCGGGCGTCTGCGCGTCTGGATATAAGTGTAAGACGGCAAGGCCGACGGCAACAGCCAGCGCCGACCGCAGTCGCAGAGCTAGGGAGACAAACAGCCCTGGTTTTGCAGCAGGAGAGGGCAAACGCGGGCTTTCGGTGCGGGTCAGGCAGAGATCCGACACAATTCGTGAAGCTCCCTCAGCTATCGAGCTTTTGATTTGGCTGCCCCTCACGACAGTGGGGCCGCTAATGGCCACTGATCAGCGGTTTATTGCTGCGAACTGCCCGCTAAAGTGCCTGCAGTCAAGTCGGCCCCGCTTTGCGACTGGGCGCCACGCGATTCAGGCGCGCGTGGAGGAAAGGCGCCCCGACCGACGTCATTGGTCGCGCGGCTTCTGGAAATATGGTCAAATTTTTGATGGAGTTTGCGATGCGACAGTCGGTTATCAGAACAGCTGCTGTTTCGTCTGTTTGCGCTCAGTAGATAAAGACAGACGAATCCAAGCGAGCGTGAGCTTTAGTTTCTCAGTTACAAATCATAACAAAATGGCATCCAGAACAGCTCCCCGCCTCTTCATATTATCCCAGCGGGCGGCGCACTCCCTCCTCGCCGACGCGACGACGACGACGACATCCACCCTCCTCACAAGATCGAGGTCTAGAACACACGCACACGCACACGCGTACGCACCACATCCCCGCCCGACATCGCAGCGCTGCTTCCAACACACGATCCCGCGCTTCACCGGCCGCAATCCCTTTTCCGCCAACCCCGCGCCCCAAGACGGCGAATCCGCAGACGCAGCATCCAGCACCACAACATCAACAACTCCTCCCGAAAACACCACCGCCACCACCAGACAGCAAAACCGCATCCAGTCGCAGCCACACTACCAGCTGACCTTCACGTGCGTGCCCTGCGGCGGCCGCTCAAAGCACACCGTCTCCAAGCAGGGGTACCACCATGGCTCTGTGCTGATCACCTGCCCGGACTGCCGCAACCGCCACGTCATAAGCGACCATCTGGGCGTCTTTGGCGACCGAAAGGGCGTCACCGTCGAGGACCTCATGCGGGACAGGGGCCTTCTCGTCAAGAGGGGGACCCTCGGCGAGGACGGCAGCATCGAGTTCTGGGAGGACGACTTGCCTGGTGGTGGTGCTACGGAGCCATAAAAAAGGCCGTGGACAGTTTGGTGCGCGTTAATTGTATCACAAGCGTTAGTCATTCGCGAGAAATATCTTGATACGCCACTGTATGTAAAAACGATCGTGAAAAAAAAGAGAAAAAAAAAAAAAAAAAACGAAAAGAGAGCATAATTTTTCTCCGCCCAACACCAAACGCCTGATGCACAAACTTTCCATCCCATGCATGTGCTCTTGGTTCAAGCAAACCCCTATAAACCCGAATTACACCCCACCTCACACAGCCTGCCGCATAGCCCGGTGCTCCCGCCCGCGCGCCTTGCGCTTCTCCTTCTTCTTCTCGAACCTCTTCCTCTTCTCGGCCCCGGCCCGCTCCGGCGCCGCTACAGCCTCGATCTTGCGCTTGGTCGACCGCATCTCCCTGCGCCCGCGCACACCCTCGCCCACCGCCAGCAGCGCCGCCGTGTACGCCGCCGTGCCGAGCCGCCGCTGCAGCGCCTCCATGCAGTCGCGCGCCTTGGCCCGCAGGGACTCGTGCCTGGCCGCAAAGTCGGCGTCGGGCGACCACGGCGTCGGCACCGCCGGGTCCGTCACGTTGCGGAGCGGCCGCAGGATCGCGCGCAGCGACGGCCGCACGCACCGGACCGGCGCGAGGCTGTCGCAGTAGGACGACAGCACGTCGAGCGCCGCCAGCTTGGGCACCAGCTCGGCCGATTTGGGCCGCGTCTCCTTCCTGATGACGGCCGCCAGCCGGCCGAATATGTAGCGGCTGTTGGTGAACTTCTTGCCGTCGTCGCGCTCGACTTCTTCGCCGTCGTTGCCGTCGTCCTCGTCGTCCGAATCCGACTCCGACTCCTCCGACTCAAACTCGACCGCCTTTCCGAGAAAGACTAGGATCTGCGCCACCTCCTCGGCTAGCGGCTCGCTGACCTCGTCGGACCCTAGCACGCCTAGGTTTAGCCGAATTAGGCGCATGACGGCCGCCTGGTCCAGCTCGAGGCCGTGCGAGCCGCGCAGCCCGCCGCCGCGCGCAAAGTCGGTGAGGTACGAGCTCAGGAGCTTGACGGCCGAGAGCTTGACGGCTGCGTCGGCGTGCGAGAGGCACGCGACGATCCGGTCCCAGAGCTCGCGCGAGTCCGGCCCCAGCACCTTAGCCGGGTCCTTGTCCAGCACTCCCCGGACGACGGCGAGGCAGACGTTGACGAGCCCGGCGTCCTGGCCAGCCGCGTCGGACACGACGTCCAGAATCTTGGTCTTGAGTAGCGCAAAGTCCTTCTTGTCCCGCACGCCCGCCTCGCGCACCTCGAAGTAGAAGCCGAGCGTCTGGATGCCCAGCCTCAGCACGCCCGCGCTCTCGTCCTGACCCAGCCAGCCCCTCAGTATGGTGAGGAAATTCTGCGTCGATGCCTTGTCGGCGCGCCGGAGCACCTCCTTGACCAGCTCGGCCGCCGCGAGCCTGCACTTGTCGCTGTCGTCGTTTGCGAGCACAAATACGAGCGGGATGAAGCACGCGGTGCAGACCTCCTGCACAAAGTCGTCAGCCGACTTCATCAGCAGAAGGTGCAACACCTCCATGACCGACAGCCGCCCGCCCTCGCGGTCGTACTGCAGGTTCGCCACGATGAACTTGAGCTGCTTTGTCCACCGCGCCTTCTTCTGTGGGTACTCCCGGAGGAACTGGAAGAAGGCCCCGCGCGCCAGGTCTCGCGTGTCCTTGTCGTCGTTGGTGATCATTACCGTGCCCACATGGTCTAGCGTGTCGTACACCACTGCCGTCTCGATCTTGCGGTCAAGAGCTGAGCGGAGGAAGCTAAATGTGATATGCCTGTGCAGGGGCTCGGTGAGGTCGTCCTTGACCTTGCCGAGGAGCATGTCGATCGCTGCGTCCTTGACTGGAACATCGCTTCTGTCCCGGAGGATGACAGAGATGAGCCTGAGCGCTGCCTGTGCAACCTCGCTAGTGGTGGTTGTGGATCCAGAAATCGTACGCAGGGCCTCCTTGAGCGCCACCTTGTATAGGTTAGTGGAGTCGTTGTTCTTGAACGGCACCTTGACAAGCACGACGAGGAGCTTGAAGGCAGCCACCTTGACCTCCTCCTCGCCTGCGATGACGGCGTCACCCAGGATAGGCAGGAAGCCGCTGGCGTAGGATGCGGTCCGGAGGCTGTCATGCTTCCTCATCAGAGACCGAAGCACGTCAAGAGCGAACCGGATGAGCTTGTAGGTGTGCTTGGTGGTCGTGCCGCGATCGTTCTTCTTGGCGCCCTTCTGGATCAGGTACCGCTTCAGTCTAGGGTCCAGCTTGACCTCGGCCTCGGGCTTCTTGCTATTGTAAACCTCCTGGATAACCTCGTAGCAGAATATGAGCGCATCCTTGCTCTCAGCCGCCGGGTTGTGCAGGAGACCGGCCGTGACACGGCTGAGCAGCTCGTCGATCTTCCTCGCCATCCTGAGGTTGAGCTTCTCCAGCAGCAAATCCTTCAGCGGCTGCACCAGCGTAATCAAGCAGCTGATTGACGTGTTTTTGGCAATCAGCTCCATCGAGTCTTGGCTTTTGCTGCTCCTGATTTCCTTCATCTTGTTCGTGTACTCTTCGGCCTCCTTCTCTTGCCCCGTCACGCCAAAGATGTCGTCCATGATAACGGCGACGACCTGGTCAACGCAGTAGTCGAGGTCGCCCTGATTGAACTCGGGGATAACAGCAACCAAAATGGAGTGAACCGTATATGACAAGACGTGCAGCTGATATCCTCGGGCGAGGGCGCCGCGCAGCTCCTTGAGGATGAAACCAAAGCAAGGGGCGCCGAGGATGCACGCGATCTTGACCAGCGTGCTGCGCGCCATCTCGCGAGAGTCCCAGGCCTTGCTGCGCAAGATATGGCAGATGTCGGTGAGCACACCTGGGAGTTTCGGGTCGCGCACATTTGCGGGCAAAAGGTTTAGGAGCTTGACAATGATGACGCCAATCGGGACTCGGGAGCTGACCGTGGTCTCATCTTTCTCGTGTAGGTGGTCGAGGAGGGTTGCCATCAAGGGTCCGGAAACCTCGTCACTGAACTTCTCCCGGCTCGGTAGCCTCTTCCCAAGGGTCGAGGTGCTTGGAGATGCCACCGCCTTGCCGCCATCGGTGTTCTCCAGTTTATACGCTTGTCCGGCGGCGACCTCGAGGGCCTCAACGACCTTGTCTAGGAGGCGAATGATCTGTTTGTGCAGCTCAGGCTTCGACTTGACATACAAGACGTAGCGCCTGAGTAGCGCCCGGTATTGCGACCATTCGAGCGCGCCGGCCAGGCTGGAGATGGTGTTGGTAGCTTGTGCTCCGAGGCCCTGGTCGTCACTCCCGTCCTCGCGTCCGAGAACGAAATGCTCAAGCAGGGGAATAAAGAACTTGCTGACGTTCCGGCTGCTGAGGGATGACCGCTCATTGACACCTTGCAGGAACTGTAGAGCCTGGACCTGTTTGGACACTGCAGGAGTGAGAATGTTGTAGAAGAAATCCAGGTCTCTCTTCTTCTTGGATTGCTGCGTCTCTTCCATCGTCTCATCGCCATCTTCCGCCTCGGGGATCAGAGGGGCCAGATCTGCCACAGGCTCCCATGATCGAAGATGAGCGGCGAGGAATCCCAACACTCTCAGAAACTCGCGCCGCACCGTCTCTGACTTCTCGCGCGCTCCTGCGTAGATTGCAGGGAGAAGGACCCGATCGAGCCTGTCGGCAAACCGCTTGCGCGACGAGGGCTGGTCCCACACAGATGCAGCTGCTTCGATGAACTGACAGATGCCGTCGGCAGAGTTTTGAGACAGGATGGCATGCTCCTCGTCGTGGTGCATGTAACGGATGAAGTTGTGAAGCAGAGGCAGCCATTGCTCGATGGTAAACGGCACGTCTCGTGGCTTGCAAATTGCGCGGAAGCCAGCCAGGCGGCGGTCGTAGTCCGGCTCGTCAAGCCTGCCTTCGACGAAGGAGTTCAGCTGCGAGGACAGGTCGGCAACCTCCTGGATAGCGGGTTCTTGTGTTGCAAAGACAAGGAGCAGCCTTGATAGGGATTGGCGGTTTTGGCGGTCCTTGAAGAAACTGAAAAGGGAGCAGATGGTCTCGTAGAGGTCGCGGCGCAGCTTTGCGTCGTCCTGTAGGCTCTCGAGGACGACAAACCTCTCCAGAATGAGGAGAATTGCGCCCTTGACTTTGGGGTTGACGGAGCGCGCTGGCTGGTTGAGAAGGAAGGTAGATATCTCCACCAGGTTGCGCGTGTTCTTCGAGTTCTCCACTAGAGGGGCGATCTCGACGACGGTGTCCACGGCTGCCTCAAGGAGCTGTCTGCCAATAGGCGCGAGCTTGAGCATGGTCTCATCGTCTGCTGCCTCTTCCCCCAGGGTTTCTTTCTCATTGACTGACTCGTCTGCGGCCGCGTCCTCCTCATCTCCTTCGCCGACGGACGGAGCAGCGGCGGTAGTAGGCTTGCCCGCTGCCGTGGCCTTTACGGGAGATTTCTCGTCGCTTGATTTGCTCTTGTCCACAATGAGAAGCCTACCGATCTCCCCCAAGACCAGATCCAGGTTCGGATCCAGAATCTCGGCGCGGATGAGCTCGTTGAACTCAGACTCCTCAGTTGGTGCGAGGGAGAGTCTGATGAGGTTGCGTACGATCCCGAGCGCGAAAATCTTGACCTCGGCCTTGGTATGTGAGACGGTTATGCACTGGACGACGGCGGGAATGACGCCGGCGTCGATCGACAATGCCATAACGCAACGCGGCATCAGAGACCACGTCTCCAGCAGGCGCATAGTCCACGACACACCCTGCGTGGTCTCCTGAGCCAGCGTCGCCATCTGCGGGCTGACGACCTCGGACACGATAGGGCCCTGGTAAGGGGTCCAGTCGAATCCAGCCGCGTTCTTGAGCAGGGCGCAAAGGCACTTGAGAGCCGTGGTGCGCGCTGCCCTAAGAAGAGAGGCCTCGCTTTCGTCGTTCCCATCGCCATCCTCTTCCTCATCGTCATTTTCTTCTTCCTCGTCTGATGACGTGCGCAGCTTCCTCTCTCGATCGGCCTGAAGTCTGCGACAGGCTGGAATTAGACAGTACAGGACCGAGTTGACGAGCGGATCCATGTATTCCAAGACGCTGGAGCCGAGCTCGGTGATTATTGTCTCCAGCATGTTGAGCAGACCAACTTGCTTGCGGGCCGGTATGCCGTGCTGATCAAACACCTTGTTGCACAGGCCGGCGCTGTCCACCACCCGAAGCCCGTGAATAGGTCCCAAGGCGATCTCGAGGAAGCCCCCGATGTCCTGAACTGAGAGGCTGCGGATGACAGCGTGGCGCGTCCCCTGGACACCCGCTCGCCCGCTAGCCGCGCCTTTCTTCGAGATTGTCCTGCCGTACAGCAGCCTTAGGAGCACAGGCATGAGTTCCGGCCTGTCGGCGTCGCGGATCTTGTTGTCGCCCTGGAAGAGCAGGGTGAGCTCGTTCCTAAGCCGAGCCTCCTCGAGAAGACCCTGCAGATTCTCTTGATATCGCTTCACCCCTTCCTGCTTCCAGGCAAGGATGGCCTTGAGCGCCAGTTTTTGGACTTCAATATCACCATTGGCAACCAGATTTAGTAGGACATCAAAGACTCGCTGGTTCTGGTACAGGACTCTGGGGTTCTGGAAGAGAGCAAACACCCCGATGAGGGCCTTCCGATCGACCAGGGACCAGCTCTTGCCCTCAGCCTGGGCGTGCCCATTCTCGTCCGACTCGTCGGCGTGTGCCTGATCGACATCATTCCAGCTGAAGAGATGGGGTACCAGCTTCCGGGACCTCCTCTCGGCGATCGATGGGATGGCGGTAAAAACTTTGAGTGCCTTGCTTCGCGCCGTCTCGGTCACGTCGGGAACGGTGGCCTGGGCATCTTTAAATGCCCGAAGCATGACCTCGAACAGCTCGTCGACAATGTTTTTAGTCTCCTCAGACTTCTCCTGAAGACGAGAAAGATTCGAGCACTCAAAATCGGTCAGCCGTCGGCTGGTTGGCTGGAGTATTGGCTTCGGAGGGCCGCTCCACCTCTGAGATGGAATATCGAGCCACCCAAAGGTAATGGCGGCGATAATGTCCTCGCCATCCTTCGTTTCGGCGATATCTTTCAAAGCCTCGACCGCGTCGTCCCACACCGGGGTTAGGCGCACTGTCATCATACCCATTAGGAAGGCCGGAACGGCCTTGCGCAACCATGAGCTTTGATCAACACTGGCGTAAACTTTGCCGAGCTTGTGAAGATAAAGAGAAATTGTCCGGAGATTTTGCAGGTCCAGGGGCGTTTCCTCGGCCTGAAGCATGATGGCGAGGGGGGAAGAGGAGTCACGTGCGGCCGGAGAGAGCTGGTTCAGTATTTGCAGGGAGACCAGACGAAGCTCGTGGGAGTTGGTCGAGAGGTTGCCCACGAGAGCCTTCACGAAAGGGTCCTCCTCTGTGTCAGGGCTCTCTCTCTCACTACTGCTCTGACTGCTTTCATGTCTGCGCCTGGTCAGCTCATTCTCGTAAGCTAAGAGGCTTTCGAGGAAGCCCGGCAGACGGCAGAACCTAGGGGCAGCTGCTCGAAGAAGCGGCCTCAAGCTCATGTCGAGTTCCTCGGTATCCTGGCTCATGCGCAAGTAAGCGCGAAAACCAGAAGTGAGAATGAAGTGTGCCTCGTCGGTAGCCACCGAAGGCGATGGCCTGAGCGATAGCTTCAGCTTCCTCAGTAACAACCCCGCTATCCTCTCACTAGTATACGGCTGGATGTTTGTGGACTCGAGGATTCTTAGAAGGGCCGAATATTTTGGTAGACATTTGTCTCGCCATATCTTCGGGTCTTTGTCGTACGCTCCCCTCTCTGGGAAAGGAGTGATCTCTAGACGCTCGAATTTGCTGACCACCTGGTCCTGCCAAGGTTGTGGAAGAAGGAAACCCTCGCCTGCACCAGTAGATGGCAGAGCACCTGACTCAACCATTTTGGGTATTAGGACGCAGAGCAACTCCTCGTTGTTGTCATCAGACCAGTGAGCGACGACGAATCTGAAGGAGGCCCAGGTCAGCAATGAAGGGTCAGAGGAAATCTGGGAAGGATGCATCATACTTCCGAAAGTGCGATTGGAGGTGGCTTCGAAACTTATCAGCACTTAAAGTTGAAAAGTAGCTGCAGAATGGAATGAACCACTTCATAAATGGTCCCTGTGCCATGGCATTCGTCATGGGTTGGACCGCGGGGATGAGCGCGTCCACTGGGGCCTGGCCCCAAGCGATAGCGACATTGACGACCACATGCTCCCACAGCAGAGAACCGGCAATTGAAGACGCCTCCTCGGACATTTCAGACAAGGCCGTAAGCACATCGGACAAGGTCTTGACCAAGGCTGGCCATGCGGTCACTCTCGCACCACGGCGGACACCGGCCATGATTCCAAGCAGGCGTGTGTATATCGACAGCCGCCATGGACGCTCTTTGGTGTTAGGCTGTCCTAGAGCAGTCGCGGCCTCGGCGATTATGGCGTCGGCCAGGGGTGCGAATGTCTCGGGCGTCGAGTGGTGGATGGCGCTGGTCAAGACGCCGCAGCACACGTCCGACCAGGGCGTCTGGTGACCGAAAGCAGACTCCTCCTCGGACAGAGGCTCAAACTCCTTGTCTGGTATACTCCGCAGCAGCCGGACGTAGAGCTCAGGGGCGGTCGAGTGCAGGGTGTTCCCGGAACTCTTGAGGGCTTCAGCCAGCATGGTCATGATGCCATGGTAGTAGAGCTCAAAATTCTTGTCGTCGGCCAGACTGACCAGATCGTCCCGCGCGCATCGAATCAGGGCGGGCAGGGAAGAGTCCCGGTGGGCCGGGGCGACCGACTTCTTGACCAGGAAGCTCAGGGCTTCGGCGGCGAAGCGGGCGATGTAATGGGGCTGCTTGGCCCGGCCCAGCAGCGGCGCCATGGCCCGGTAGGTCGGGCGCATGTCGGGCACGAGCAGCCTTGCCAGGTACTTGAACAGAAAGGCCAGGGTGGCGAAGGTCCACTCGATGGCCTCAGCATCCTGGGGTCGGCTGGCGAGGGCGATTATGAGCTCGAGCGACTTGGCGTAGTGCCTCTCGAAGCGGACACCGAGGTCGTGTGCGAAGGCAGTCAGGAGGTCCAGCAGGGGTTCTAGTGCCTCCTTCTCCTGCTGGCTGATGTAAGAGACGAACATTTCCATGATCTTGTTCTCGAAATGGAGGATCTGGGCGAGACTGTCGCACAGCGGGAGGATCTCGCGTTTGAAGTTCGTGAAGGGCTTGGAGATGTTGAGGTCGGCCCATTTTTCGACGTCGGCCCTCAGATACGAGGTCGTTGCCGACAGGTCTTCGGTCTCGAGGTCATGTCGGCGGACCCTGCGCAGGGGATCCAGCGAGTGCAGCTTGGAGATCTTGGTGGTGAAGGACTCCCATCGATGCTGTTTCTGGTGCGCCGTGAGGTTGGTGCCTCGACGGGCCTTGACGATCCGGCCAGACTTGGTCGCCGGCATCTTGAGGGAGGGCTGTTGGCGTGGGGTTTGGGTGTTGTCTTTGACCTCAAGGCCATTGACCTGGCGGACTCATAGAAAGCCTATACCTATATTCGCGCGGACTGGAGAATTTCCATTACTGCCCGCCGACACCGAGCCCAGGGACCTCCGCCAGAAAAAAAAAAAATACTTATCGATAAAACCGCCTGCAGAAGCTTTGCGGGGCCACCCTTGCAGACGGTGGAGTTTTATCCAATCGGATGACGAGCGCAGAGCTATTCTGGGCTGGGCTGCATAAAATAGTGGGACCCCACTGTTGTGCTTGCGGACCGCTGCGACTGGCGTCTCGTCGCGCTTCAGCATCTCCGAACGAAGCTATCACAGCTTCCTCAGCGATCCTTCTCCTGCACAATAATTAACTTCCCAGGCACACACCCTCTGCTCTCGAAAACAGCTCGTGGGCAGAGTGAATATCCTCTAGACGCCAGCGATACTGCGTATCCGACTGCGGTCAGCTTTTCAGCGCATGCCGTCCGTTCACGCTCCTCTCTTCTAGACCTCAGGTCTGGCCGCTCAAGATGGCAGCCAAGATGTAAGTGTGCCGTCATGCCGACATCACACGCGCATAACAACCTAGCCGCGAGAACCTAACTGACGTGCTGTCTCTCAGCATCGTGCTCGGTAACCTCAATGGGCAGATCAAGTCAGCATTCGCCAAGGTTGCCACACTCCATTCCAAAAACAACTTCGCGCTCGCCATCGTCGCGGGCAACCTGTTCGGCGAGACCGACGACGACGAGGTCGCAGCACTACTCAACGGCACGGTTAAAGTCCCACTCTCGACGTACTTCACCGTCGGCTCGACCCCTCTGCCCCCGCGCATCGTCGAGAAGATCTTGGCTGAGGAGGAGATATGCGAGAATCTCAACTTCCTGGGCAAGCGTAGCGTGACGAAGACCTCCGAGGGCATCCGCATCGCCGCACTCGGGGGACTACTGGACAAGACGATAGTCGGTGGTCAGTCCAAAGAGCAGCATCTGCCATTCCACACATCTGATGATGCGAAGGCGTTGCGCGGCGCAAACTCGGCCGACATCCTGTTGACTGCGCTCTGGCCGTCACCGGTCTGGAAGGGTTCCGAGGTGTCGGGGGCCGCCGACCAGGCTATAGTCAAGACGGGCAGCACCGAGATCGCCGAGCTGTGTGTCGCCCTGCGGCCAAAGTACCACTTCGCCATGGGCCTGGAAGCCTCCTTCTACGAGCGGGAGCCCTTCTTCCACCCGCCCAAGGGCGAAGGCGAGACCAGCTTCGACATCACACGGTTCATATCGCTGGCTAGCTATGGAAACTCGGCCAAGGCCAAGGCCATGTACGCCTTTACGCTACAGAGGGAGGCTGTCACCATGCTTCCCAACGGCACAACCGCGTCTCCCTTCTACAGCAGGGCCGGTGCACCGAAGAGGCGGGCGGACGACATGGACACTGGCTACTCGCGCTTCTCGCACACCAACGATGACGACCGGCGCAACAAGAGGCGACGCGGGGACAGGCCACCACCTCCCGGGCCGGATCAGTGCTTCTTCTGCCTGTCGAACCCGTCGCTGCCCACGCACATGGTCTGCACCATCGGAGAGGAGTCCTACGTGGCGACAGCCAAGGGACCGCTTCCGTCAGCACAGACCTTTGCGGACAAAGGGCTCGATTTCCCAGGCCACCTGATCATAGTGCCGCTCCCGCACGCGCCGACGCTCACGACGGCGGGCATGGGCCGGGACGAGGCGGCGGGCGCATTCAAGGAGATGACGCGCTTCCGCGAGGCGCTGCAGGCCATGATTGCAAGCCGCAGCGGCCGCAGGCTCGGGTCCGTGGCCTGGGAGATCAACCGGAAGCGCGGCATCCACGCGCACTGGCAGATCATGCCCGTGCCTGCCGACATGGCGCGGTCAACCGCCGGGGCCAACAAGTCCGGCGGCCCGAGCCTGGTCGAGGCGGCGTTCGCGGTTGAGGCCGAGAACCTGAAGCTGCCCAAGATGGAGGCGCGTGATTTCGGTATCGGCGACGAGGTCGAAGGTGACTTCTTCCGCGTGTGGCTGTACGCTGAGGACGACGAAGGTGGCGACGAGGATTCGACGGGCGGCCGGATCGTCAGCAAGATGCTCCTGATGCGATTCGACGAGAACGTCCGGTTCGACCTGCAGTTCGGACGCAGGGTCATGGCCAAGCTACTGGGCCTGGAGGACCGCCTCAAGTGGCAGGACTGCGAGCAGCCGCAGGAGGAAGAGACGAAGGATACAGAGGAGTTCCGAAAGGTCTTTAAAGACTGGGACTTCACTGCGAACTAGGGGAGACTGGAGCTGCTCACCCGGTATGATGAAGAAGTGCAATGCATTGCTATTGGCGTTCGGATTGGGAAAAGGGGTTCCTCACGGCCGGTCCTCTTTGTGGACAATCCAGGGGTTCAAATCATTTTAATCTAATGGGCAGGTGCGCGTGGCGGCCAGTTTAGCAGGCTGCTTGCTGGCCTCATTTAAAGGCGTATCTAAAGAGACGGACCATAATGGGCGTATGGCTCCCGCGAAGATATTGACATATACACACAAAACGCCAGCCAACTGAGGAACTGCATAGAGACTATGGGCGAGTCACATTAGATATCCAGATTACTACATCCCATTTAGAATTGAGGTGGCAGCAACAAATTCAATTGGTCTACAGACACACAAAGGCTACGTATCAAGCAGTGACAGAATGATCCATAAGCTCAGTTCTTCGTTGGCAGGTCTCGCTTCGCCAAAACAGGCAAAACATCACCAGCGGGGTCCAAAAAAAGCTGCGACCAAGGGTCCCCTTCCCCAGACGCACGTTCCCGGACCGGGCCAGACCTGACCCACTGCACGGTTCGCGGCTGTGCTCACTCAGCCTATTGGCAGCAGCCTCGCGCGTTGGATCCGTGTCAGGTCTTTTGATGCCGGGTCTGACAGAAACGCCCGCCAGCAGTTTTTACGATTTGTCCTTTGTTTCAACTGGCCCTTGTATTTATCAATTCTCAACCAACGTCAGCGACGAGCAGCCTCGCGAATAGGCTCCGCAGATTTACCTCTTTCGTTTGATTTCTGCCGGTCACAGAATGTTATTTCATCTCTTGCCTGCCGCGACTGTCTGATGCTTGCATCAGCTCTCCCTGCCTCTCCAGATTTATCTCCCCGCACCGAACGAGCCGACTTCAGCGCCGAATAAGCCCAAGGGGCCCATCGGCTACCTGTCGAGACAGCTTCAGGCGGCTGCGTAGGCCCGTTGACACCACATCACGCCGCCATGGCGGGCGACAAGGGCTCAAAGGGCGAGTCCTCCGAGGGCAGGTCGAGCATGTCGCACGACTCGGAATCGAGCGACTCCACGACCAGCCTGGTCTTCGAGCACATAAGCGACCGGCTAGAGAAGGAGAAGAACACAAGCAGCCGAGGCCGGCGCCCGGCAGGCGGTGGTGGCTACCGCGACCGCGTCTCCGACTTCGACGACGAAGACCCGCTCAACGCGAACGCCGATGACCTCGAGACCGGCCCCTTCCTGACCGGCGCCGCGGCGCCCCTGTCCGGCGCCATGGCCAGCGTTAGGAGCGCCAACATGGACAGGGGCTTCCGGCGCGTGCTGCTGATCGTGGGCGGCCTGCTGGTCGCGGCCTGGGTCGGTGGCCTGATCGGCTACGTCGTCTCCAAGTCGTACAAGCACCCGTCCCAGACCGAGCACGACCCCCAGACCACGGCCCCGTCGCGCGGCAGCGGGCGCAGCATCTCGATGGACCAGATACGCTCCGGGTTCTGGGGAGCCAACTCGCACGAGATCTCGTGGATCGAGGGGCCCGAAGGCCAGGACGGCCTGATGATCCAGACGGGCGCCTCGGGCAAGGACTACGTCGTGGTCGAGGACGTGCGCGCCCAGATGCCCAACAGCAACACGGCGGCGGGGACGGCGGCGGCCCCCGTCGACGTGGCCAGCACGCGCACGCTCATGAAGTCCAGGACGTTCGAGTACCGCGGCAACACGTACTGGCCCTCCGGGGTCAAGGCCAGCCGCGACCTCAAGAAGGTGCTGGTCTACACCGACAGCGAGAGCAACTGGCGGCACTCGTTCACGGCCAAGTACTGGATCCTCGACGTGGCCTCGCAGACGGTCGAGCCGCTGATCCCCGAGGAGCCCGACGCCGTGGTGCAGAACGCGCAGTGGAGCCCGACCAGCGACGCCGTCGTCTTCACGCGCGGCAACAACCTGCACGTGCGCAAGCTGACGGACCGCAAGGCCAAGGCCATCACGACCGACGGCGGGCCCGAGATCTTCTACGGCGTGCCCGACTGGGTCTACGAGGAGGAGGTGCTCGCCGACGCCAGCGCCACGTGGCTGTCCGAGGACGGCAAGTACGTGGCCTTCCTGCGCACCAACGAGACGGGCGTGCCCGAGTTCCCCGTGCAGTACTTCATGTCGCGGCCCAGCCGGACCAAGCCGGCGCCGGGCGAGGAGACGTACCCCGAGGTCCGGCAGATCAAGTACCCGCGCCCCGGGTCGCACAACCCCGTCGTCGACCTGCAGTTCTACGACATGCAGCGCGGCGACGTCTTCTCGGTCGACATCACGGGCGGCTTCGCCGACGACGACCGGCTCGTCACGGCCGTCATCTGGGCGGGCGACCGGGTGCTGATCAAGGAGACGAACCGGGTCAGCGATGTGATGCGCGTCGTGCTCGTCGACGTCGAGAAGCGCACGGGCAAGACGGTGCGGACGGTCGACGTCGGCAAGGCGGACGGCGGCTGGTTCGAGATCTCGCACAAGACGCGCTACATCCCCGCCGACGCCGCCAAGGGCCGCCCCAAGGACGGCTACGTCGACACGGTGATCCACAACGACGGCGACCACCTGGCCTACTTCTCGCCGCCCGAGAGCAGCGAGCCCGTGATGCTGACGTCGGGCCCCGGCTGGGAGGTCGTGGACGCGCCGTCGGCCGTCGACCTGGCCAACAACCTCGTGTACTTCGTGGCGACCAAGCACGGCAGCACGCAGCGCCACATCTACAGCGTCGGGCTCGACGGCGAGGGCATGAAGGCCTTCACCGACACGTCGGCCGAGGGCTACTACGACGCCAGCTTCTCGGCCCTGGCCGGCTACGCGCTGCTGTCGTACCAGGGGCCCAAGGTGCCGTGGCAAAAGGTGGTCAACACGCCCAGCAACCCGAAGAAGTACGAGGCCGTGGTCGAGGACAACGCGCGGCTGGCCGAGTCGGCGCGCAAGCACGAGCTGCCCATCCTCGTGTACGGCACCCTGAACGTCGAGGGCGTCGAGCTCAACTACGTGGAGCGCCGGCCCCCGCACTTCAGCGACAAGAAGAAGTACCCGGTGCTGTTCCAGCAGTACAGCGGGCCGGGTTCGCAGTCGGTCAGCAAGAAGTTCTCGGTCGACTTCCAGTCGTACGCCGCGGCCGCGCTGGGCTACGTGGTGGTGACGGTGGACGGGCGCGGCACGGGCTTCATCGGGCGCAAGAACCGGGTGCTGGTGCGCAAGGACCTGGGCCGCATCGAGGCGCACGACCAGATCGCGGCCGCCAAGCACTGGGCGTCGCTGAAATACGTGGACCCCTCACGCATCGCCATCTGGGGCTGGTCGTACGGCGGCTTCATGGCGCTCAAGACGCTCGAGCAGGACGCGGGCCGCACCTTCAGCTACGGCATGGCCGTCGCGCCCGTGACCGACTGGCGCTTCTACGACTCCATCTACACGGAGCGCTACATGCTGACGCCGCAGCTCAACCCGGCCGGCTACGCGTCGAGCGCGATCAAGAACACGAGCGCGCTGGCCCAGAGCGTGCGCTTCCTCGTCATGCACGGCGTCGCCGACGACAACGTGCACGTGCAGAACTCGCTCACCCTGCTCGACGACCTCGACATGGCCGACATTGAGAACTACGACGTGCACGTGTTCCCGGACAGCGACCATGGCATCTACTTTCACAACGCCAACAAGATTGTTTTCGACAGTGAGTTTTTTTTTATTCCTTCTGTTCTTCCCTCAACCCTTGTTTCCAGGGGTTTCTCTTGCTGTTGCTGTTGGCTGTGGATTTCACTTTTTGCTAACCGATGTTGCTTCTAGAGCTCGAGAACTGGCTGGTCAACGCCTTCAATGGCGAGTGGCTCAAGATCAAGAACGCCAAGCCCATGGAAAAGATGCCCCTTGCCCTCGACGAGAAGGAAAAGATGTGAATCATGGGCTCAGCTTGTTGATGGGAGCATTCGGCGTTATCAGGGTCGTGTGGCATTTTCTTCTAGGTACCTTTTTTTCTTTACTCTACCATTTGCACGGGCGGCGTTCTATGATTTGCTACCAGCACATTTTTTTTTGTTTTGTACAAACGCTACAAATACGCATCATTGCCTCTATAGTGCCGCCTCTGTATTGATATTATTGTGGTCGACGTTTGCTCTGCTTTTCTGGACCTCGAAGCCAGGACCGCCAATCCAGCACCAGCCATCCAACCTCTACTGTTCCGCCTCAAATCCGAACTCAATCCCACGATGCCTGCCTCGTCAATGCCTTTCTGAGATCTCGCAAGACGCGACCCACGCGACGCAGGTTGGTCCGGCTCAGCGGGGTTTACGGGTGGCGGAACGATGTGGCGCCCAGACCTGATTCCTATCCATGTTATCGTGCGGACTGAAGACAACAGTATGTTCAAGCTGCATCCAAGAACATGGTAAGCTCGAGAGTGAGAAACTGTGCTCGGTCGAAAGCACAAATCGGAAGGTTCTCCCATCAGAACTTCCGGCAAGCACATCGCCTCAAGAGTCCGGGAGGCCTGCAGCCGATGGCGGCATACCACTCCCAGTGAGGACGACCCATCTCTCAAGTCCACTCCTACAAGCCCGGAAGCAACTTGGGTTCCCAAACAGACGGGGCAGCAGATTCGGCAGATTTCACGAGGGGCCGGGCCGAAGAAGCGCAAAGCCAAGGCGCGAGGGATTAACTGCCATGCCTCGGCACAGACAGCCTCCCGGCTCATGGGGCCCGCCCTGATCTGACACGAGAAGAGCGGTCCAGATCACGGGGCTTTCTCGTGAAGACTTGCGGGCGTGCCGTCCCGTTTTATTCGGTGCCTCCGGGGAGTTTGCCAGGGCTTTCGCTCTTGGCAACGAGCTGGATTTTCAGTCCATGATCGAGGAGACGGCGCAGCGCTACAGCTCACGAGTATCTCCGCGCTGTAATTCTTTACCGCAACCAGAACATCTCCTTCAAGTCAGGCAGGGCAAGAGCGCACCGGCCGGTTCGGAACGCCGCTGGTCCACGCAAAGACACCACCTGGGTATCACAACTTTTCCCTTTTGCCATCAACGGCCCAAGAGTGCTTGAGCCAACAGCCCCTTTTCGCGGAACACAAAGCGGAGCGGATATGAGAGGTCCTGGCAGAGATGCACGGTGAACTGCCACTGGCAGGCCGCCGTGCCGGCGTGATCTGGGGGGCTCTGGCCCGCACAGGCTCATGAATCGAGAGCAACCAGAAGATTCGCAGCTCGGTCCGCACCACGCCAACACCCTCCGCGTTCGCTTCTGCAACGGCCAAGTCTGGCCTTGTCCTGTCGTCCTTCTGCTAGAGCATCCAGCTGTTGCCTAGCCACGGCGGTTCGGGTAGTCGACGGGCACCTCAATGGCCTGGTGGAAGCCGCTGAGCATGAAGCTCGAACTTGCCAACGGCGCTGGCGTCGGCGGTAATACAGCGCGGTGCCGCCTTCGAGGTAACAGTCTGGGTGCCGGTCCTTTGGCACTTAACAGGTCGGGAATCCTCAAATGGGAATGCCGTTGAACAGAGGATGTGAAACAACCAATGAATATGCGTTTTCGCCACCAAAGTCGGGTCTTCTTTTGGAAGTGAAAAGTAATCGACGCCTTCACGAGAATCTGGGGCTGGAGTATTACCGGGTACATTAACCGCACAAACCCAATGCCAGGGAAGCGTGGAGAGACGGACACGCCGAATTATTCCATGTCATTCGTTTCCCCCCGATTCCTTCCATTCTCTCGTGACCTTTCTAGGCACTTTCCGGGCATGCCATTCCTTGGTGGCGTTGTCTGGCAAGGACGTGCCTTGGCGTCCCCGCCAAGCATCATGGCCTTCCACGACTTTGACTGTATTATTCCCGAGCAACGCGGAATACGAAATACGGTAGGGGTGGCGCCATGTGGACGCGCTAAGCTGGCTTCGGCCGCTGACTGGCCCGTCCCACGCGCTCACCCGATGACACCCGGCAGCTCAGCCCGCTTAGGCTAGTCAACCTCGCAGGCTGCGATTGACGTTCTCGCTTCTCCGGGCAAGACGCGGGAACGACGCGTCACTTCCAGTGCCGTATTGGCCGACTGGACACGAGCTGAGCCGAGTTCAAGATGTGTATAAAACAGAACCGCCGACCCCTTTCTTAGGCGTCTTGGCCCGCGGAATGCACCATCATTCCAGCGCCATCTGGCATTTGAACGACGACTTCTGCAGAACTTCCACCGCGCCAACATATCGTCTCGTGCCACACACAAAAGCCATGTCCTCCACCACGGCCCTCAAGATCAACAAAAAGGGCCACCAGGCCAGCGAGCCGGCCGACATCCCGCCCCAGCTGCAGGACCTGCACTGCTACACCGAGACCAACGGCGTCATCACGACCACCATGTTCGACGTGCCGGGCTACCGCGTCGTCCGGGTGCTGGGCGCCGTGTACGGGCTCACGGTACGGTCGCGCAACTGGGCCGCGGGCTCGCGGGCTTGGGAAGTTTGACACAGCTGCCAAACCTGCAGCATCACGAAGCGCGATGTCAGATATTACATCACCATTTTGTTTGTGTCCTTTTTTGCTGCCTCGATTTTAATTTTCCGTCGTCTGGAAGGAAGGCCCGGGCGATCACCCGAATTACCTATTGTCGACTGTCCAAATCCAGGGCGGGCTTGAGCACACGAGTAATGCATCATCTGAGCGCTCCCCTAAGGAAAGAAGCATTGCGGCAGCGCGGCAGCAGTCCGTCCGAATCTGCTGGCCACGCCCAGATAGTCGGGTCTGCGCCTTTCAGCAGGTGAAATAAATCCGTATAACGCGTAAAAACCGTATTTAATTATTAAATCAATTAACTAACTACCCTCCTTTTAAAATAAATGGACTTATCATTTAGCGTGATTTGAGCAAAATTGGAAAAATTGGCAAGGTAATGCGGGCTGAGTTAGTTGGTCGTGGCGGCGGCCCGGGCCACCATCTTCTTGTGCCGCTCAGTCTTAAGGTGGACGTCCCAACTCCTTAGCGACCCGAAATTATGGTTGCAAGGCTCGCAGCGAAACTTGCCCGACGCCTTGTGCTTGTCCCGGTTCTTTTGGGACCTTTTAGCGCTATCCGAGAGGGGGGCCGGGGGCGCGCCTGTCTGCTGCTGCTGCACTTTGAGCTGGTGGAGGCTGGTTTTCAGATGGTTGTCCAGTATTTGGTTCGACCCAAAGGCCTTTTGGCACACAGCGCAGAAGTACTTTTTGGACGCCTGGTCCCGCGCCCGCGTCCGCGCCGCCGTGAGGACCTTTTTCTCTTTGCTGCTTTGCGAGGCCGGCGCCTTCCTGTGCTGACGAAGCCGAAGCATGTTGAGAGCCCGCAGCTCGTCCTCGGTCATGCCGCTGAGGGCGCCGCGGGGGCATTCCATCAACGCCGAGTGGGAGCACAGGGGCAGCCATTCCATTTGCTCCCTGGTCCAGGGCAACCACTCGGTCCAATGGCTGTCGATTTTGATTTCGAAGGCCGCAAAAAAAAGGTGGGTGAAAAATGCCTCGAGGGCCAAGAATCGGGTGCGGGCCCGGGGGATTACGCCGCTGTCGGCCGGGATTGGCGCCTAGCAAAGCAGTCCCTGGCTGGTAATAGCGTAACCATGTTCTTGGGCATGCTTGACGTGTCCCGGGATATTATGGCCTCGCTGGTAATCCTTAAAACGACGAGCTACGCCCCCGGTTAGGTTGGTGCCCGAACCGATGTAAAGTTTAGGCTGATGCCCGGTCTGCTCCATCAGGACGGCGTAAACGCCCCAGGATTGCTTATCGGGAGGCTGTGGCAGGGCCCGGAAAAAGGAGAGGAGAGGCGGGAGTCGGAATTGGAGGATCTCCAGGAGGTTGGAGGGGAAAGAGAGGGGGAAGGCGGCGCAGGTGTTTTTGTACTCGGCCTCATCGCCGAGGTGGGTCTTGTAGGCCGGGGACTGGTACCACGAGGGGGCGTTTGTGTTGATGGTGGCCCAGACATAGCCGTCCACCAAATCGGCCAGGGAGACGGGCTCCGGGGGATCCAGGGCGAGCGCGAGAGAGGGTGTGGGCTCCATGGCGGCGACCAGGGAGACGGGCTCCGGGGGATCCAGGGAGACGGGCTCCGGGGGATCCAGGGAGAGCGCGAGAGAAAGTGTGGGCTCCGGGGGATCCAGCGAGAGCGCGAGAGAGAGTGTGGGCTCCGGGGGATCCAGGGAGAGCGCGAGAGAGGGCGCGGGTTCCATGGCGGCGGCGAGCAGGGGGCTCTGGAAAACGGCAGAGCAGAGGCCAAGCGCAGAACGCAGCTGAAGAAACGAAGGCTGGAGCCGCGAGTCGAAGTCGAGAACCGCACATCGACGGCTAGCAAGACCTCGAGGGCAAGAAGAGCTCGAGGACTGGCAAGAAGAGCTCGCCGTCCAGCACACCTGTGCCGACAAATATCTTTTTTTGCACCATCAATTTTGACCTCACCCACTCGATCCACCCAACAAGAAAGCGAGCCGCCTGACCTCACCCACTCGATCCACCCAACAAGAAAGCGAGATCATCAAAATTTTAGGCACCAGTGGTGGTGGCGCTGGTTAGAAGGAAGGAGCTCAGGAGAGGGCATCGCGAGGAAAGTGGGGGAAAAAATCATGCACTGTGTAAACAGCCAAAAGCGGCAAGGACGAAATGGTAAGATGTGAAGTTTACATTTTTTTCCTTCTCTTCGATGGCAAAAGGCATCGCATCGAGAGATCAGGATGAAGAGGAACGTGAATAGGATAACTCATGCGCACGATCTCCCATTGAGTATGTGTGCTTGTGATCGTGTGACAGGCCCCGACGTGTCCTTCTACCACCACGAACTCGGCTCCTGATTGTTGGTGTCCCCACCGGTGCCGCCCCACTCACCGGTGCCGCCCCACTCACCGGTGCCGTCCGACTCACCGGTGCCTCCGCTGGCCTCATTCCATCCGTCGCTGCGCCCGGCAACCCCGTTCCATCCGCCAGGGGAAAGCGGGAACATCTGCTGCCGTTCGGAATGATGGGGTTGGTGAGAAGGCGGAACCGCTTGTCGCTGATCGGAATGGTGTGATTGATGGGAGTCGTCATCCTCTGGCAGGCCCCAAAGTCCGAGCGTCTCTAGCGGGTCGGAACGGCAGGGCTGACGAGAGTCACCATTCTCTGACAGACGAGAGAGTTGGAGGATCTGTCGCGGGTCAGGACGGGAAGGCTGACGAGAGAGCTGGGATGTCTGTCGGTCGGGACGGTAGAGTGCCCCCTTGTCCCATCCCTGACGGCCCTTCCCGCCGTCGTCAAATGTGCCGGCTGGGTCGTCGTCATCGTCGTCGACCTGCCCCGATTCACCGTCATCGTCCGAGGCGTCGTCTCCGGCCGGAGCCAAGTCCTGGATCACGCCGTCAATTCCGCCGTCGTCTTTGCCTCTGGCCTTCTTGACTCGCTGGGCAAATTTCTCTTGCTCTGCCTGCATTTCCTTGTCAACTTGCTCGGCCGCTTCCATGAACTCGGCGGCTGTCGCAAGTTGCCGCTCGGCCCTCCGGCGTCCATCGGCTGTGCCCTTGAGTGCTGTCTGTTTCTCGGCGGCCACTGCTCCGATACCTCCTCCCCACACATCGGCCTGATCCGGCTGAGGTTGCATGCCGGTGCTCGGGTGGGTGCGGTCCTGCTCGTGGGTGTGATCTTGTTCGTGCTTGTGTCCAGCGGCCTTGTTCTTTCCCGACACTCGGCGTCGAATCTCTTCGCGTGTCAGCGCGGCCGTCAGCGGGGCCTTACGGGCGACCCCCTTGCATTTATCTGCCTTGTGCTTGTTGCAGCAAATAATGCAGTAGTTCAAAAAGAACTTTTTCTCCGGAGTCCAGATGTCGCCTTGATCGGCCGCTGCCTTGAAAAACTTGGCAAGGGTCTTGTCGCCCTCGCTTTTACCTTTGGTCACGTTCTCCGACATAATAACCACCGTACCCAGGGCTCCCCGACTCAGAGAGACGACCACATTGTGTTTCGCGCTTGTAAATCCGGACCTCTCGTCGTCCCTTGTCATAAGGATGACCGCGAAATCCCAATCTGCTCCCATGGCTGCCCGGGCGGTGCGAATTTCGACCAGGTCGTGCACGACCTCCACGCCTGGCGTCTTCTTCAAAACCCTCATAGCGTCGTCCCGCTGCGCCTGGTATGGACAGATGATCCCGACCGATGGAACATGCTTGCCATCCCTCGATAGGCCGTGGGCTTGTATCTGTCTCGTGGCTTCCATGGCGGCCTTCGAGTGGATCTCGTTCTTCCAGCTGGTGCCCTCGCGGAGAACGTCGTTTGACTCGATGTTCCAGATTACAAGGTTGGTCGAGGCCTTCGCAGCTCCGACGATGTTTGGATTCCGGAACATCCGATATGCTGCTTTCTCGGCTGGGGTCCTCTGCGAACCGCTCTCGACCTCCAGATCCCGCAGGGACTTCATATCGCCACGATACCACATGCGCGATATGAAAATCTCCTGCCTGCCGCTCTGTCGGGTGGAAAGCATCAGCCGGGTGACAGGCATCCCGGCGTCCATCCACCGTCTCATGGGGCTAGTCGCCAGTTGCTGGGCCTTTTGGCAGTACGCATTCTCCGCCAGGCCGTCTTTGGTGGCTCCCTTCGTGAAGGCCTCCGCCCCGAACACCAAGGGAGGAGACTGGTTGGGGTCCCCAGTGGTGATCCTCAGCCAGACATTGGGGCAGGCCGCCATGGCAACCAGCCACTCTGGTTCTGTCATACGTCCCGCCTCTTCTTGGAGCCAAAGCTTGACGCCCTCACAAATCTCCGGCGCATGGTTTTTAAGGGTGTGCAGCGCTGTTGGGGTCGCGACAATGACCTGAGCCTCGGACAGGACGTCGAAAGCCGCTTCCCGGATCGCCTCATTGACCTCGGCGATGTTCTTTGCGAATGTTGTCGGCTTTTTAGATCTGGCCCGCAACAGCTCCCATGCGACGAGGTACTTCTTATCGGAGCTCAATCGTCGCGTGATCTGCGCGCTGAGGCTGTAATCGCCGCCGTGCGGTCGGCGATCCTTCTTAACAGCGCGCAGGTTGCGAGCGGCCTCAAGGATCTCGCGTGCCAACGTCTTGAGAGCCATCGTGTCGACCTCGTCGTAGGTCTCGGGGCGTTCCTCGCGGGTCTCGTTTTTAGCAAAGCTCATCTCCCGTGTCATGGTGCTGAGTCGGACAATTTTAAGGTCGGAGTCGTCGATCTCCTTCCATTCCTTGTCCATGCGCTCGCACAGGTCGTCGCCCTGCATGTTTTCGCTGCAGGTGATGACCATCTTGTCAACCACGGTGGGCTTCGCGTCTGCGGAGAATTCGTCCTCCAGCGACTCCCAAAGGCAGTCGGCGAGTGACTGGTTCTCCGCCTTCCCCGGCTCCGGTGAATCCGCCCAGGCGTCTGTCTCTGTCTGCTTGTCTGGGAGTCCCTCCGACTGAGTGCCTGCGTGTGAGTCCGACTCCGGCTGGTCAGTCTGAGGATCCGGCTGAGCATCCGGCTGTGTCTCCGATTGAGCGCCTATGTGGGAGTCCGGTGTCCCCGACTGAGCGTCTGTGTGGGAATCCACCTGCGGCTGGACAGGTTGGGGTTCCTTCGGTTGGGTGGAGATGCCTGCCGGGTCAACCGACGTAGTGAGAAGGGCCATAGATAAAAGCAGGGCCGTTCCCGTCTTTCCCGAACCTGGGGCTCCATGAATCATCAGGTGTCGATGAGGCAAGTTCGCAGCGTGGAAAGGCTGCTTCTGATCGTGGTTCAAACGGTCGTATTTGTCCTTGATCCTGCTCTCACGCTTGTTCTCCGGCTCTCCCCGAATAATTCGACTAATGCTGGGAAAGGTTTCGGCCACGCTGAGAAATTCCGCCGGGCGGTTGAAATCCTTGATGAAAGCAGCTGCTCCCTTGTCGTCCGCGGCGGCCTGCTGTGAGATCGAATTGATGGCTTCGATGCATGCCTTCAAAGGCAGATCGGATTCCTCCGGCAAAAAGTAGCCCTTCACTCGCCTGGTCTCGTCGTTCAAATGGCGAGGGTTGCAGAGATCCACCGTGCGTATGTCGAAAACCAACGGCAGAGGTTCGAGAAGCTCTCCGGTGTCCGGGTGTGGTCCCATGGGCCACTGGGGGTGACGTGGCACCGTCCCGATAAATGCCGCGTTTGCCTCTGCGAACAGATCGTCTGGAAGAGGGACTCGGGTCACCTTCCACGGGCGACGATCATCCTTGTCTGGGGTCCACTCCGGTCGCTTCACCTGCTCCCCCTTGTCGATGGCCCATCGTGTAAGCCGCTTCCTCCACTCGGAATCAAGCTCCCGAGTGATCTGGCCGTGCTCGTCGACCTCTTTGACAGGCTTGACTTCCATCAGCCATGGCTTGAGAGCCGCCGCCGTGTCCTTTCGGGATTCCTTCTCTGGGGCCACACGAATCTTCGCCAGAGACATCAGGAGCAGGACTTTAAATTCTGTGCTGTTGACGTCTGAAACAGCCGCGTCACTCCGCCAGGTGCCAATGATGTGATCGGCGATCATCTCGGCGATCTCTTCCCTCGTATACGGCCAGCTGGGGAGGTCGGGCGCTGTATAGTCCACATCGCATAGCTCGAGCTGACATTGTTCGTCCATGGGTGGGAGTAGTTCCACGGCATTTGTCTTGACCAGGAACAGGTATTGCGTAGGCAACCCTCCACGGGTCATTCCGGCAATAGGACTGGCCATCAGAGTGACGATGTTGTTCCGGGTGTTGTCCGCCATCTGTTTTTGGAGCAAGTGCTCGTCGACCACCGCTCGGCCGTACATGGCCGTGTAGTCCGCCTGGTCCCATGCGCGAATCCGGACGGGGTCAGGAGCCGCACTGCTGCCTGCCTTCGCTGCGAAATCGCGGAGCTCGATAAGCTTCGCCGACGGCGAGTTCTTGAAAAGTTCTTTGGCCGGGTGTCCATGTATCGGGGCCAGGACCACGTGTTCCAGCTGCCAGAGGAAGGAGTCGATCATGGCGCCGCCTTGAGGACCCTGTGGAATGAAGAGGTCAATGGGAATGTAGGAGTCGTCCGTCAACCCGAGAATAGCATCCTTGAGCTGACGGATCTCGGCCACCGCCCTCTCAAAGGTGTTGCCCAGCCCGGGACCCTTGCGACCGACGAAATCCTCGTTCATCTCAATGCATATCGCCCGATGCATTGTCTCGAAGCGCACTCGGACCGCCTGCTCCGTTTGAACCTCGTCGAAAAGGATGTGACGCAGGAAGGCGGCGGGTTTTCCTCCGGGCATGTCGATCTGTCTGATCTGGAGATCCTTGACGTGCTTGCTGCAGATCGTGATGGTGGCTACCTGGACGGGCCGCGAGCCTGAGGCGTACTCGAGGTTGACTTGAATTTCGCCATAGCTGTAGGCGGTCTGCTTGAGGAAGACGGACGATGACATGCCATTACCCCTCGGGCTGTCGCACAGCTGCCTGAAGGCCTTGTTGTATGTGACGCAATTCTTGTCCTGTATGCAGCAGAGGGCTAGGGCCGTCAGGGACTGTGTCTTCTTCAGCAGGGCTTGAGCTGCGAGGTAGTTGCTGGTGGTGATGCGCAGGTCGGTGGTTGGAATGTCGTCGTTCTCCGGATCCGCTTCCTCCCCGGCTGGGGTCTCGCTGTCGGACTCCTCCATCTTCTGACCGGTCGAGGCCTCGTCGGTGGCCTCCTTCTCGTGCTCAGTGGCAATCTTCTTGTGCTCAGTGAGAGTCTTCTCGAGCTCAGCGGAAGTCTCGTCGGCGGTCTCCGTCTTGTGCTCAGAAGGAGTCCTCTCGAGCTCAGCGGGAGTCTCGTCGGCGGTCTCCGTCTCAGGGTGGGCGAGATCGGCCTCCGTCAAAGGACGTGTCGATGAGGGCGTGGGTGCCACAAAGTCCAGCACCTGCGCGGTCATGTCAGCGTTCATCGGAGACCGAGCGTCCCTCTCCCTGGAGCGCTCGCGGCTGCCCGCCCTGGTCGCGTTCTTGAACCGGTTGGACATGTTGGCTGGTGTAGGTTCAGGTCGGCGAGGTGGTGATGTGTATCTGAGGTGGGTCTGAGGGCGCGATCAAAATATGCCTGTCACCGACGGAAAATTCAAGTGTCGGCAGAGAGGCAATAATAGGTTTTAAATGGATGATGTTTGCCTCAGGTGGATAGCAACTGTCTCAGGTCGATAATGTTTGCGAGGAAGGATGATGTTTGCCCACGCTGACGGGTCGGGTGGGTGGTCGGTCGCAGTCGGAATGACGACGATAGAGTTGCTCAGAGTTTGTCGCCAGATCAAGGATCGCGAAAAGGTGAGCGTGAATGAAAGGAGACGTCTGCTCAGCTTTTATCGCCGGATCAGAGATCGCGAAAAGGTGACTGTGAGTGCAGGGAAACTGCGCGTTCCGTCTCGTCGCCAGGTCGGAGACCTCAAGATTCGAGAATGAAAAACGTGCTTGTGGGAGTAGGGAAGGTGTGCGTTTCGCTCAGCTTGTCGCCGGATCAATGATTGCGAAAAAGTGAGTGCGAAAGGAGGAAAGCGTCTGTTCAGCCGTGTCACGACGTGATATCGAGTCGAAGGTGAAGGCGACGAGGTGGAGGAAAAAACGAGTGGGACAACGGCGAGAGGGTGCGGAATTTTGCGGTGCCTTTTTGTGGGCGGCTAGGGCGTTGTGCGACGAAACGGGAAGGCGCGTCTTGACCGAGTACTTGGTGTGAAGGCAAGGTGAGGTGAATCTGATGCTCAAACTGATAAAGCCGTAAGGTGGTTGCATTCAGTAATGATGAGGTAGGCTAATTCGTGATCGGGCTTCCTGCCGCCCAAACACCGGACTACCTATGGCTAAGCATAGGTCGCCCGATCTTGGCTAGTTGCACTGAGGCAAAATATCGTCTGCTAGGAAGACGTCTCCATCGGAACCTGGAGAAGGTATTACTGTAATGAATGCTTTTTCCTGTACGCCGCCACCAGTTTGGGCACGTCCTTGACCAGCTGTTCGTGTGGTTCCCATGTGTGTGGTCCGCCCAACCATCTAAGGATACGGGTTTCCTGCGGCATCCGGAATGGCGCTGCCTCCGCTCTCAACCTACGGTAAAGGTTCGTGGCGAAAGTGGTACACGTGGTGGCGGTGAATATGCTCAACCGACTGGTGGGGTCGGATTGGGGGGACCAGCGCTGGACGCCAAGCCGGTCCGGGCGCCGACAGGACGGTGTTGTCCTAATAGCCGTACCCGGTCGGCTGGGGCACAAAGCCATTAGCGCCGGCGAATGGAGCCGGGGACGTCTGGCCGCCACCACCGCCAGGGCCAGCCGTGATCATGAGGCGGCCGCCGCCCAGAATCGGAGCGCTGTCCTCCTGCTTCTCCTGTTCCCGCTCCTTGGCCTTGCGGGCCTCGTTGTCGGCTTTCAGGATAGCGAGCTCCTTGGTCTGTTGCGAGAGCATGTTGATCATGTACGGCATCGTGAAGTCGTGTAGACCATGACGCCACGACATCTCCAGCACAAGATCAGGCCGGATGAGGTCGTAGCATGCGTACAACATGCCGACGTAGCACTCACGATTGCCAATGTCGACAAACTGGAGGGAGGCGGGCTCTTCGTCAGCAGATAGATCTTTCGACATGGGAGTGTGGGGTAGGAGGGAAAATGGGAAACTCACGTAACGCAGAAGCTCCTCAACAACCTCGGCCTTGCCAGACAGAGCAGCCGTCTCAATAGCATCCTTCCACAGCTTGTCCTGCTTGGAGAGCGCAATCGACTTCTCCCAGCGCTTGTTACGGCGATAGATGCTCGCGGCAACCTGGCGGAAGAAGACGAGCTCATGCTTCTCTAGCCGGCCCGCGAGCTCGACAGGCTCAAAGTTGTCGTAATTCTCAACCGAGTCCCTCAGAGTCTTGTAGTCCTCCTCCTCAATCAGAAGGTCGTTGATGGCATCGTTAACAATGCGCTTGTTCTGGCTCTGAACGTTGAGCAGGAACGGCTTGATCAGCGGCAGGTTGTCCGACTTCTGGAACATCTTGACCACACGGTTGACGTCGATGCGAGGCGTCAGGGCCTGCAGGAGGTCCGTGAGGAGCGAGGGGTGCTGCTCGAGGTAGAAGTTGATCGCCTTGAAGTAGATCTCCAGGTTGGCAACCTTGACAATGATATCGCGGAACTGCTGGTGCTCCCACGAGTTCTCAGGACGCTCAATCACCGACAGGGCCGCGTTGTCGAACTCGTCGTAGTGGACATAGCAAAAGACCAGCTCGGGCCAGAGGTTGGCCTCCTCGCACGCGCGGATCATCTTGGGCAGGTTCATCCTGCTCCAGAACAGGTTGAGATGCTCGATCAAACGCTCGGGGTGGTACTTGGACAGAGCAATGCCCAGCTCGGTAAACATGCCCATGTGTGCCCGCTCCAGACCCAAGCCGTTCTCGAGCAGGCTAATGAGCTCGTCGAAGAAACCGTTGCGCTCGTACTTCTTGACGAGCGCCTGCAGCTGCTCGGCATCGACGATCAGGTTGAGACCGCAGATCTGGGCCAGCCGGAACTCCTTCTTCTCCACACAGGCCTCGTGCACCTCCTTCCAGACCTTGATGCTGTTGGCCTTGCGGGCGCACTCGACCGCAGCTTGGTAGTCGCCGAGATGGACCAGGGTGGTGGCGAGCTTGGCCCAGTTGGAGATGCTCGTGTAGAAGATCTTGGCGGCCTCGAAGAGGCCCTCGCCGTAAGCCTTGTCACCGGACTCCTCAATGTTGGTGACGTTGGTGCCGCGCAGGAAGTCTTCGAGATCTGAGATCTGGTCTAGACGAGCGTAGCTGAAGGCAAGGGCGGTGTCGATGGCGGGCTCACGCAGGGTCTTGCGGGCCATGCGTAGGTACTTGACCAAGTCCTCGTTCTTGCCAGCATGAGTGGCAATCTCAATAACCTCGGCGTAGTTCTTGGGATCCTCAGCCTTGATGTACGACTCGATCGAGTCGGTCACACGGAGGCCATCCAGCTGAGCCTTGGCAACCTTGCTCCAGACCTCAGGGATGTCGACGTCCTCGGCATAGGCCTGGGCGCGGTCGATGCTAACGACGTGCTCCACCAGAACGTTGACGGCGCTGGCCTTGTCATCGATCTTCTTGAAGATCTCAAACGCCTCCTCGTACAGCCCGACGTTGATGCAGACCTCGGAGATCTCCTGGGGGTTGAAGCCATCCAGACGGTGGATGTAGTCCATGACGCGGGACTTGTCCGCCTTGGCAGCGGTGAACATGAGAAGGTTCTGCAGGTTCTGATTGTCGCTGAAGGGCGACGGCTCCAACACAATCTTCTCCAGGAGCTCAATAAGCTCACCGGGGAGGTCGGCCTGGAGGAAGCAAGCGACAGCCTCCGAGACCTTGGTGGGGTCTGTCGACTCCGGGACGGCCGTGGAGATGACTTGGTCGACAACAGAGCGGCGGTGGATGTTGTTCTCGCTCAGAACGAACATCCAGAGCTCGCGGTCAGCCCGCTCAAGCAGGTAGCGGGCCTGAGCCTTGTACATGGAGTTTTCATTGGTGATGTTGACCAGCTCCAGGTCGTTGCCGCCCTTGCGGTAGGCAATGTAGGCGAGATTGGGATCGCGCTTCTCGCAGTACTTGCCGACAACGAGCGAGTCGTACTGGTCGTTCTCCTTGAGGAACTTCTCGGGGTTGTTGTTTGAGTCGATGTAGATCTTGGCCAGAGCGTTGAACACGGCCTGCTGTTGGTTGCCAGCCTGGAGAGTAGCCTCCAGGAAGGGGAGCAGCAGCTTGAGGCGGTTCCTCGTCTCGACCTCCGAGACAAGCTCGTCGATCGGGATCGACGCCGAGTTGACCGTCGTCAGGAGGTTCTTGATGATGTTCTCATCGCAGTCGACGTCGAGCAGGCCACCGACGACGGCCGGGGTGCGTGCCGGGTTCACGCGCTGGACGTAAACCTCAATCGACTTGAACTGTTGGTTTTGGTACAGGTAGAGAACCAGGTCGTGGACGAAGTTGAAGCGGTCGCACACGATGATTAGAGGGAGTTGCTCCGTGAGCTTGGCCTCCTTGAGGAAGTTCTTGACCTTTTCGGCGTTGTAGTAGTTGCTGTCCCGGCAGATGCGTTCGACCTCGTTGAACTGGCCCATCTTGGTCGCGGCCTCGATGTACTTGAAGTGCACATCGGCGTCCTCGGAGAGGTTCACAATGCTTCCGAGGTAGTAGAAGAGGCCCTCGGCGGTCTTGTACTTCTCAAAAAGATCGATCAGACGGGTGGGGCCAAGCAGGTCCGAGTACTTGGTGGCCACTTGCACAACCGACTGGAGGTTCTGGCGGATGTTGTGCTTCATCATAGCGTCCAGGCAGTCAAGCGACTGCTCGACCGACAGCTTGCCAAAGAAGTTGACGAGCCACTCGGGGTTGAAGGAGGGCGTGCCCGCAATGCCGACGACAACGCGCTTGATGGCGGCCGGGTCCTCGTAGAGCTCGAGCGCCTTTTGGTGCAAGCCAGCCTGCTCGCAGAGGGCGGCGATGCGGCCCTTGTCGAAGTGCGAGAACATCTCGTTGCCCAGGATGGCGTCTGCGACCTGCGGCGCATTCATGAGATTCATCTCCAGCAGACGGGTCTGCAGGTCGGCGTGCTCGGGCTTGTTCTCCTTGAGAACATCCAGCAGGAAAGCGGTGGCCTGCTGGATCATGTTCTGGCCCTGGAAAACATCCACGACACGCGCAATGTCTACGAGCGATCCGCCTTCGTGGTTTGCCAGAGTTGTGGCAAGCTCAGAGCCCTTGTCTGGGTTGACGCGGACAATGTGTTGGAGCAGCTGGATCCAGTCCGGTTGGTAGCCCGACTGGGCGCAATACGGCAGGATCTTGTCGAACTGGCCGGTCTCGGCAAAGCCAGCAACAACCTTTTGGGGGACGTTGGCCTTCAGGTAGATAACCAGGGCCATGTTGACGTCGTGCGGCCGCACCATGTCGCCGAACTGCTCGGAGCAGTCCAGCTTGCCCTCCTTCAGCCACTTCTCCAGAAGCTGTTTGCGGTTCTGAGCCAGGACCGGCTGGGCCAGCTCAATGGTCTCGTGGCGGTTGAGGACTCCCTTGTCGAGCAGCAGGCCGAAGTACTGCAGGATGTACGACATCTGACCGGGCTGCGCCGGCAGGCGCTTGAACTTCTCAATCGTGTCTGCCGTGCGCAGGAAACCGCGGGGGGAACCGGCGGCGACCTTAGCAGCCTCCATGTAGTTCCCGCTGTTGAACAGCTGATCGAACTGTTGAGCGTACAGATTGTCGGCTCCCGGCAGACCAGCGCGCGATGCCATCTTGATTGCCAGCTCGGTGTTGGCCGGGTTCTGCAGCAGGTACGAGATCATGGTAGTGTCGTCGATAGTTACAAAGAGCACCTGGCCCTTGCGGTTGATGCCGACGATGCCGGTAGACTCGCTGTCGGGGCAGGTGGTGAAGATTGTCTCGCTCGAAATCCGGTTCATGAAGATGCAGGCGCCCGTTTCCAGGTCGTACAGGTGGATGAAGCCATACTTGGTAACCAAGTAGATGACGCCGTACTTCTGCGACACCTGCAGGGCGACAGGAAAGTCGTTGACGGCCTCGGCGGGGAAGTAGATCTCGACGTTCTTCTTGGCAAAGGCCGGGTTGGCCTCGGGCTTGTCCACCTCCACAACGTGCAGCTTGGCGCCATTGGCCGACCTCACAGCAAATGTGAACAGCTTGGTGTCTTGTGGCGCGCCGTCCAGGCGAATGGTGCCGAACGCGGCGGCGTGGCCTTCGATCGATTGGCTGATCCCCCTGTCCTTGGAGTATAACTGCATGTTGCCCACGACACGACCCCCGGACTGAGCGATGCCCACGACGACCATCCACTTGCTCTCGCCATTAGCTCGGTAGTTGATGATTTGGTTCCCCTATGGGCGCGAACTCAGGCGTCAGTAAGCAGTTCCACGTGGCAGTCGCCTCGGATGTTAAGAGGGTTCTCACGCTCAGATTGTCGTTCCGCGCGAACATCTTGACGGGGGCGGCCTGGTTGGGGTCGAAGACGTCCCAGTGGTACACAGCGGCATCGGTGACGAGACCTATAGTGGTGTCGCTGATCCACTTCCAAAATACCACATCCTCGTTCATGCTCGTCGACTTGAGCTTGGCCTTCTGCTCGAGGTCGAAAATCTGCAGCGTCCTCGACTGAGCACGCAGAGCGATGACCTGTCTAGTGAAGTGCATGATGGCGCTGTCGGCCTTGATGGGCCGGCGCATGACGTTGTTGCCATTCTTGAGGTCGATGATGACAACCTCAGGCGACGCGCTGTCGTTCTTCTTCTCGCGGATGCAGACATACGAGTCTGATTCTAGTGTCTATTGTCGCCGTCGGCTCGGGGTCAGCAAAAGCAGGGGAGAGGACAGCACATTGGCATGCGACATATCCGGAGAAGCTGCGGAGGCGTACGCAAGAGTTAAAACCGATGGCTGAGGTGTCGATATTGACGCTGGAGAGCTGTAGCAGCTCGGTGAATTTGATGGGGAGCGGCGCCATGGTGAGATGTGGCGCTGGGCCGCGCGTTGAGGAAATCTTGTCCGGTCGGGCTACTCAAAACCGAGCAAGGTCGCGGTCAGGGCTCGGTGGCTGACAAGTAAGCGCGGCGCGCTGGATGGGAGTCGAGGCTGCTGGCTGCTGCCTCGCCGGAAGCGACGAGGATCGCGAAAAAAAGGGAAACCGCGCCGTTTGGGTCTGGGCGTGACGATCAGCTCTGCCGAATCGAGAAGAGAAGCTAAGGTATTAGGATGACGGCTGCGGAAATGGCGACGCCGGAATAAAACGGAGTATCATCAAGCGTGAATCGTGGGATTGGGGTGTCTCTTGAGGGGGAGGGCTCAAGGACGTTGACGGGATGAAGAGGTGTGTTTTGGTTTGGAGGCGGCCAAATGTTGGATCGAGAGACCTGGCTTCCCATCCAGCCAGTTGGAGCTCGTGCAGCCTTCGGCGGCGTATGTTGCCCGAAATTTTGCCGTCCCCTTTCCAGACCAACCTGATAGCACGTGATAAGTGGGTCCGTCAAGCAGTGATCAATTGAGCATTGTGGCCTAAGGCAGTCATAGATCCATAGGTAGCCAACGAAGGTGTGGAGGTTTGCGATCGGGCACGACCTCACATCAAACGCGGGAAGGAAGTATCTCGACTAGAATTTTGCTTCCTATTTCCTCCCTATCCGCCTAGTTCTTTCCCCCTGCATTCTTGATGTCTTTGTCATCCCAAATGGCAATTCCTGCCCGCTGTCAAGATGCAGGCTGGACGGCCTTTGAGCGACCGACCTAGTACCGTGTTGCTACCACCGGCCTACCTGATACCTAGGTAGGTAGATACCTTAAGTACGTGATACATATACTTACCTGACCCAGGACATTAAGCTAGCCAGAAAGAAGCATCCTATGATGGTAGGTCACAGCGTGTGGCAGTGATGTGGCATGCATTGAACCGAATCCAAGCACACCCCCGTGTAAATCCAGTGGCTCTGTGATAGCCCCTGCTGCCAAAGAGAACCCCGGACTGCGAGAGGCTCCTCCCAATTCACCGGCAGCTAAAAAGAAATAAGAGATAATCCAAGCAAACAAAAACAAAAACGAGGAAGAAGGTTGCAGTCAGGGTCTATAAAAGGGTTTTCCTCTCATGTAAAGCCAGCTGTTTTGCTTGAGAAAGGAAGGTTGACTGGAGCCGTCAGACTGCGCACCTTCCTAAACTACAGTCCGACTCTGCTTTTGGGAACGGTGATCTACCCAGTGACTGACCAGGTCTGCCTCGACCGCCTGATACTCCCAGGCAGCCGTAATTTCCCTCCGCCTTCCTCGCTCAAGCCCCGCCCAGCTGAGGTTGACATTTCCACACTTCGCTCCTGGGCTGTCTCTGATATCCGAATCTTTACCTTACCCAGCCTGCCTCTCCAGCAGTCCGTCAGCGTGCCTCTCCCACTCACCAACCAAGTGTATATCAGGCCTATAAGAACAAGTACAACTACACCTGTCGGTTACCTGCCCATTCTGCGGGGCAGTCGCGTACCTCCTGTCATGGAGAAGGAGAGAAAGATCAGCACTGCGGCGGCCAGTACCGCCCCGGCCACGCACCTATGCTCGGGTGAGGACGAGGCAACCCCAGAGCCCAGAGCTATGACACGCCGTTCTCCCATCATCATCACGGACATGCCATCCGACGTCTTCCCATGATAGTCCGTGAGATGGAGGAGCCGCACGACGTAGCCCAGCTGGACTTGGCGCTCGGGCCCGAGGCAGCACCGCTCATCCAACGCGAGCTCCTCGATAAGGATGTCGTGAAGCACCTCGTCCACGATAATGAATGCCCAGGTGCCTGCATCTCTGCAATCTGGGATGACTGACGAGAAGCCGGTGACGCCCTCGGCACCCACGGGTTGAGGCGCCGACACGACCCGACGCTGATAACGACGGCGCAGTACATCTATGTCTTGCGCGCTACGTTTGAGCAGGAGCGTGGCAAGCTGGAGTTCCACAAGGATCTAAATCTCAAGAAGGAGGACGGCGCTGAGAGGTTTTACTACTGGTAGGAAAAGACACGGACAACATGAGCCGTGACAGGATACAGGGGAAACACGAAGCAATAGGTATAGTGTTTGTAATAATAGGTGTATGATCGTGATATATGCAATTCCGAGCTCAGCACCATTTTGAACCCACAGAAGCAACCAGCGCCAACGTTGGCAGAGGAGCTCCTAGGAGGGCTGTGGCTGTTCGTGATAGAGAGTGTTGAGAGGCGAGACAATCACTTAGGGAAGCTGCCTCTCGATGCAGCCAGCAGTGCCTGCCGCGCCCAGCCAGCATACTCCTCCGCTGTCCCGTCCGAACACCCTGGATCTTCGCTCTAACTAGCTTATCATGAGCAAAGGCTTCTCAGATCTTGAAGATTTTCCTTGCCCCAGGTCTCATACAGAACCCAGTGCTGGTGCCAACTGCGTCAGCTGTGGCAGTGGTGCTCAGTCGCCTACCGATGGCACCTAGGTGCCCCTGGACGTGGGAGAAATGACAGCTTCGTCCAACACTCGTATTACGCCCTTTGTAAACAGACGTGCTAACCCTACTGACTACAAGGGAAATGGTAGTCACATCAAAGTTGACCCATCCCGTCGGTCTCTAGCTCCTGGCGTCATCAGTGATCGCGTCGCCTAGTAGGTGTTGGCCGCCTGCCCCTTGGGAAACGGGTGCTGGACGCGGACGCCAGGGGATCCCAAGACCCTAGAGGACGCTAGGCAGCTCTCTCAAGCCTCATGATCGAGTATATCCTGTGAAGCGTATTTAAAAAGCTTTTGGATGCAGGGACCGATTGACGGAGGCCGATAGAACCTTCGTCGTTGACGACTGGCAGGTCATCGAGCCGGGAGCCGGGGCCTGCGGGAAGAACGTATGAAGGAAGCCGACAGCTCGACATGGCCCGGAAGCAGTGGCAAGCCACGGAGAGCGCCAAAAAGAGGTCGTGCTGTGGCTTGACATCCGAAGGGCGATGCTGGCATTGGGAACGGTGTCCGACGGTGGCTTGCTTGGGATGACAGCCTCGCTGGAGGCACACGGCTTCCCGGACCACCGCAGTCGCTCAAAAAATCCCCCCCAGACTAGGAGCAAGGAGATATCCTTGCATAAGTTATCTAGACTGCCGTGCCAGTCTTGACATCAGCGTGAGCAATGATGATAAGGGACGTACAGAGGATACCTGTGTCTCTGTAAACATTCGGTCGCTGGGGGCAGAGGGTGCACGTCACACGGCCTATCAAGTGGGCGGCGGGGAGTTCGCCGGGGAAATTGTTCCTGCATCAGAAGGCGGCAGCGAGGTGCGGCTTCGTAGCGATCCTGCTCTCCGAGCGACCAGTCTACCACAGCACAACACACTAGGACCTCTGGGGACGTACCGATCGGTAGTGAAAGTGAAAGGCGTCGAAAACGGAGAAAGTGAAAAATAAACGGGTTGGGAGGTGATAACACCGGAACGAGTAACGATCAAAACGAAAACAAAAAAAAAAAAAAAAGAGAAGAAAAAGCAAAGAGAACGCAAGCCTCCGACTGATGAATCTTCATCTAGCCGGGTCAGCTCCGTCGGCCAATGGATACGCCACTCATAGTCAGCAGCCCGGAAGTTGGGAGGTATTCACGGACATGGACGCGGAGCAGCTGATGATGGCGGCCCAAGATCAAACAGAACAAGGTCCGCGCGGTTGCTTCTTCTCGGACCCGACGGAAGACGGATGCCGAAAGCCGGCCAACGCCTTGGTTCACCCGATTGCGTTCTATAGGCCACTAATGCGAAAAGAAAGTGAAAGGGGGGATTGCGCCTTTCAGGGTCTTTTTTGGCGTTGTTCGTTCGTCTATGTACCAATCCCATAATTCGGCGCCAAGAGGACAAACTACCCAAAAAGCAAAGATCGTTCGGGGTACATGGACGCAAGCCGAATACGAGAAGCAAAGCATTGCAATGAATGCAGTGCAGTAAGCAAAAAGAAAAAGAAAAAAAAAGACAAGAAGAGAAAAGGAAGGTCTTGACGGACATTGCAGACCCAAGCGTCGGTAGGCAGTCGTCTGTCCTCTTGGGACGGTCCGTCGGAACTCGGGGATGAAAAGGACAACGGGAAGACGCAGGCGAGGAAACAGACAGGAGCAGAAAAAAAAAACCACAGGGATAGGGGGGCACAGGGAAAACGAGACGAGACGAAGGGAAGTGAATGTGCAGCAGCCCGCCGCCCGATGCCTTCTCCCCTTTCGACGCATAAACCAAGATCCGTTGGTACGTCCCAGCAAGACAAACATGTCCTCTTCTTCCATGTCTATAATTGAGACATAGGCAGCGACCTACCTCACTCTACGACGCTGCGGCGCACGGTACAGCACCCCCCTGCAGCGCAGCGAGGGCCGTTATCCGGGTCGAGTTGCACGTTTTCCATTTTGCGGTACGCGTATCCATCCCGTTCGTTCATCGTACAGCTTTTTTGCTGGGCGTAACGAAACGGGCGGCTCGCAAGCGTTGCGCCGCGTGGCTCTCCCTTATTTCCCCTCCTCCACCTCCCTTCCCCCAGCGGTTCGTTCGTTGTTCCCTGTAGCTTCTCGGTCTCCGTTGGGAAGTCCGGTAGTCTCGTGGAGAGTCTCGTGTCCAAGGCAAGGGAGAGGATGCGGCGCACGCGCGAGCGAGAAGTAAGGGAGAAAGAGAGGGAGAGGCAGAGACGGAGGGGGAAAAAAAAGCAAAGAAATTGTCGATAGAGGCAGTCTCAACACCCCGCGCCGGCTCATCTATTGTCTCCTTTCCTAATCAAGCCACAGAACCCATGTACGCCCGTCTAAGCCCTTCCGGCTTGCCATCTAGACGGACGGGCAGGTTACGCATGTGCGCCTGTGCGATTGCTGGTCGGCCAATTTTTCGCGGCATTTATTGGGACTCGATTTGACTCGACGACTTGGGTGTCCGCTTCCTGGGCGGAGAGTTTTTTTTTTTTTTAACCTTGGTGCGCGGGGGCGGGGGGGAACAAAAGCAACCAACTGAGACATCCTGTCTCGCCATCTAAATGGAAAGGGCATGGCGGAAGAAAAAGGGAGGATAATTTGGGAGAACAAGAGTATGTCAAGAAGCAAGAAACATCTCTGGAAGTGCTTCGGCGACAAAAAGAAACAAGGAGCTTCGCCGACCACTTGGCAAGACAGGTGGCAGAGGCAGACAGAGCCGGCTGGCCCGCCGTGTTCGCTAGATAGTGCGACTCCATTGGACGGGAGCCCACCCTTTGCGGCCCGTGTCACGTCACCGGGACTAGTCTGGCAGGCTCGCTCGCTCTAGGACACGGCCACGCCACGGAGAGGGCGAGAAAGAGAGAGAGAGGGAGAGACGGGAAGAGATAAACGACACACACCCGGGCAGACAGTTCGGCTCCGGACGGATCACAGCAGACGCTCCCGAGGTGGGTGGATGGTGGCAGGCTACGGCAGCCACACATCCAAGATATTGATAGGTGGGAGCGTCAGTGCGCGAGCCGGGCCAGGCACTCTCTTGTCATCTCGTCTTGGCTTGGCCGGGCGATGGCCGCAGCGTCCAGCCCGGCCCCGTAAAGGTGCGTCTCAGCTGCGCTTGGCCGCATCCGCCATCATGCACCTAAGCCCGGAAACATGGGGGTCATGGACACATAAAAACGCAAAAAGGATGGCGCCGGACTGCTTCGAACAGAGCCTAGATGCCCCGCACGGACTCGGCCTAGCGAACGCCGGTGTTCGCCCTGCTGACTGAGAAGGGATTGGTGTCTCTGGACACTGGCAGGGAACCCAAATGGGAAACACGGTGCCTGCCAGCTCAGGGAAAGACTGACAAATCCGCGTGTGGAAGCTCCTGGGCCGCGGAGACGGGAGGCTGCGCTAGGCCTTACATGGTGCAGCAAGCACGGGCCAGATCTTGTTTGCTAGCTAGGGATGTGGAGGGAATTTTCTGGATGCTAGTAATGTTTTAGCTTGCGCCAAAATCCTTCCATACGACTTGAAACACACGCAGGTCCCGTCCCTTTTTTGTGCGTCTGGCACTTATTCCGAATCTCGGACGAGCTGAGCGTTGGATGGGATTTCGACCAGACCAGGGGTGATGAGGATCGACGGATTGGAGGAGGGACCATCTGGCTGCTGAAAAGGCACAGGCGCTGCCGCGCTGCCGCAATTTTTCTTTCCTCAGGCCAATTCTCGTGCGCTCGGGCCCGTGCTGAATTTGGACAGTTGACAGTAGTTCGTGTGATCGCCCGGGCCAGGGGAACCTTTCCGGACGTCGGAAGATAAAAACAAGGAAAATCGAGGCAGCAAGAGGAAAACAAACAAGATGGAGATGTGATATCTGAGATCGCGCTGCGTGGCGCTGCAGGTTTGGCAGCTGTGGAAATCAATATTTGACATGTCGGATGCAAGCCCTGGGTAGCGGGTGACGGCGCATCAGAAGCCGCGAATCAAAAGACGGCCTGCCGACGTCGATAATGTGAGAGGTCGGGACTTTCTTGCTAAGCTTTAGCTGGGAAACGAATCCTCACAGGGGGACAGCATGTGCCGGCAGCCCAGCAACCAACCTGGCTTTCGCCTCGATGAGACCCCTCGATTTCACACAGGACTTTATTTTTTCTGGTTTGGTTCCACAAAAGCCACTTGAAAAGCAAATCGGAAAGCTGGTTGGGACGCGGCCAGCTAAATTGCGTTGCGAGACCCATGGCTCATATCAATCAGGAGCGTCCATCGAGTGGGCTCTCTCACAAAACTCAACCAGATTCCGGGCGGCAGTACGAGGCTAGGCCCCACCATTCCCGCTGGAGGGAGCACAAGAAGTGGAGGACCGGAGAGAGCCAGATACGGGGTCGAGCTCGGGCGGACTCGATGAGCCGCCGGGCTGGGGTGATTTGTTGGTCGGTGCTTGTTGCGGCAAAAAGCGTGACCGAGGTGATCGCCCTCGGGAAAGCCCAGTGCCGCTTGTTGGCAGCATAGAGGGTTTAGCTCCATCCCCTAAAATAAACAAGAAAACGACCAAGGGAGGGGCGACGGCGATGGCGGAGGGATGTTGGCTCCGCAAGAAGGCAGGTGATGCAAGCAGCCAAGCGACAGACGATGCGCGGTGTGCCGAACGTAGCAGCCGCTGGACTGGCGTCTCCCCTCCCTGATGTGACGGTGCGGCGCATGAATCCATCGCCCCAAGGACGAGCTTCTGTTTGCGGCCAGGGGCCCTGTCTTCTGGGAGGGGCAGAGGGAAGACGGCCCAACCAGGCGCCTGTCAGTCTGGCGCTGCCCTGGCTCGTTGCCCCCAATGCCCCCAATGCCCACCTTTTTTGCCTGACATCGACAGCAGCGCGGTTACATGGTGGAGGATGACGACTTCTGTCAAGCTCGTTTTGCTTGCGGCGAGTTCGTGTGGTGGTGTCGCTTTTCTTTCTAGCGCCATGCTGTGTGCCTGAGCCATGCTTGATCAGGCGAGGATTGGCAGTGTCAAGCCTGGGCCCGGGATGCTTCGACTGTCAGCCGAGATCTGGCGCTCTCGGGTAGACGGCCGAAAGCATCCAAATGCGGCGGGATCGACATCAACAAATTGGCTGCTGGCTGCCATGTAAAGCCCGATCGATAATTAACTGCCCGAGGCCGACGACGGCGAGAGCTTGATGGAACTGCATTACACTACACACTGTTTCGACCGCGGGCAAAAATTCAGGTCCAGGGTCAGCCCATCGCACCTGGAAATACGGCCCATCCCCACCAGGCATGGGGCTCTTCCCCCGCTGAGGAGCCTCACTCAGCGTGCCCGCCTAATTTTGGAGCTCCCCCGACCTCTTCTTCGGTGGCTGCACGAGGCATTGGGCAAGCTCGAGCAGGCCCTGGCCGATGCTCCAGGGCGAGGTCGCTCCGTAGCGAAACGAGTGAACCACACCTTTTCTTTCTTCTTTGCTCGCCGATCATGTGCTCGTGCGTGCTGGTAGGCAGGGGTGGCAGCTCTGCCTGTGGTATTAATTGGCTGGGTCGAGAAGAAAAAGAAAGACAAGGAAAAAAAGAAAAAGAAGGAAAAAAAAAAAAAAAGGAATGCAAGCTGCTGCAACGGCAGGCTGGGTTCCGGGGACGAGAGCTTGCCACCTCATTCCATTCGACGTAGCTCGGGCCTTCTCTTATCGTCCAGTCTCCCAGAAATGACTGGCAAGGAGAATTGCTCCCATCGTCCACGGCTGGTTGCGCTCGTAGGCGACCATCGAGCCGTGAGTTTGATCCGGTAAAACCCTCACTCCGGCATTCAAGCATGCCGAGCTCCACCGAGCACGCAGAGGACGGTGAGGAGGTCTCGCACATGCTAGGTGTGGCAACAAAAGGCCTTAGTTCACGCAGCAGCCGTCCTAGCCGTGTGTGCGCCTTCCCAGAACTGCTAGGGCAGAGTCCGGCGCGGCTGCCAGCTGGGGCACGCTCTCCGCGTTTTCGGAAGAAACATCCCTGCCCGCCACTCCAAATAGTTCTCTTCTCACCCACCAAATCCCATCAGATTCCAAGCCTCCACCCGACCCATCCCAGGTCGTTGCTTCTCGCCCATTAATCGAAATCTTTAGCACTCGGAAGAAAGAAAGAAGAAGAAAGAAAGAAAAAAGGAAGAAGAGGGAGGAGACGTTACCTCACTGCCTGGGCTCCTGGCTGCTCTTTCCTCGCCTAGGTGCCCGCCTGGCCAAGTTCCCCACCTGCCAACCGAGATCAGATCCATCCGGTTTATAAGAGAAGCATCACACCCCTTCACCTTTGGGTGCGCCCACCGTCTTTCTGCCCCCCACACCTTGGGTCCTGCGCCCTTCCCTGGATCTGACTCTGGCTGCAGCGAGCCGGGCGCTTAGATCAAACCAACGTCTCGCCTGTCAAGAGGGCCGGTCTGCCGTCACTCGCTCACTCCCTCCGCCCACTGCCGAGCATCGGCTGGGTAGGTTGTTAGCTGGAACTGTGGGTAGCTCACTCCGCTCTGCTCCCTCAATGGCGAGGCAAAAATATCTCCCGCGTCTTTAAAGCCAGCTCGTCCTTGCTGCCACTCACCTACCCACCCCCGCTCGTTTTCGTCGAGAGGAAAACGCCGCGTTCTCCCAGATCCGTCCAGCCAGGCCAGGCAACACAAAATTTCTCCCTCGTCTTTGTGTCCGGCCTGTGAGACAGGTACGAATATGCCTCCGGTTGCGCAAAGTCGCTTGGCCTGCGCCCCTTGACTCGACCAACACCCAATCTGGGTCCTGTCGTTGCCGTCCGACCGACGCGGGCCCTCGGGATCCCATCGCACCCAAGCCAAGCTGCCGGTCATTGCATACCCGCTCCTGCTTCCCGTGGACTGAACCAACTTCACTCGCCCATCACGCCCGTTGGGCTCCACACCACTGCACCCTTCGAAATTGGTGCGTCCTCTGGGCCTGCTAGAAAAACATGTTCGTCGGCCAGAACTCGAACCGGGTTGTCCCTCCGGACAGTGCTCTCACATTCGCCGCCGCCATGAGCCACGGCATAGAAAAGCTGCTTGGCAAGCGCAAGTTTGGCTCCTTGAGGAGGTCCAAGCCCAAGCTCGGGTCGTCGACGACGGTGCCGTCTCTCCAGTCGTTCCGTTCGGAGCCGCTATTGGGCCTTGCCTCGGCTCCCGTGCCCGAGGAGCCTGTCTCGGTTGCCAATAAGCACAGCCTGTTTCCTCAGGCCTCCTTCATAAGGCCGAGGGACAACCGCATGGTCGCCAGAGACGAGGTCTCTCCCACGAGCAAGCCATGTCCTCTACCCAGCGGCATCTCTGAACCGGCTAAGGGCGGCAGCCGCTCCGCGAGGTCGTCGCTCGGCTCTTCAGGCCCGGCTTCCGAGGGCGCCTCTCTTCCCATTCCCCGCCGCGCCTCGTCCCTCACCAGGAGAAGGGCCGGGCCCTCGTCGCTCTCGTCGCTTGTCCACTATGAGTTCCCGGAGCGCGAGAACGACAATGCCGTCCGCTCCCTGTCCTCGCTGTGTGGCTCGCAACGCCCCACCAGTCTCTCGCCCGGGTCACCAAAGTTGATGCGCGCCGATCTTGACGCCGCCTTCAGCCGCCAAGCCGCCGCCATATCCGCTAGCGGTGAGACCCCGCCACCCTCCGACCATGACGACAGCCGCCCACCCTCGCCATCGAGCGAAACTCTCACTAGGCCGCCGCCCCTCGCTCAAGGCCCATCCACACGAAACCCAGGCCAGTCGACACCAGGGCCCTCTCCCGCATTAGCCCCGATACCAGATTCACCATCGCAGACGTCACGAAGCAGCAAAGATGCAAATGAACGGCGTCCCAGTCTCCAGAGCTTGCTTCTGCCGCAAACGCCTTTGCCAGAGGCTGCAGACCTTGCCGCTGTTTCCGACCCGATCCTGCAGGAGCCTGATCTTGGGGACTTCCTCGGCCTCAGTGACGACGATATTGCCGAGCCACGTCCGCCGTCACCTGGCTTCCCCATTGCAGCAGCATCCCCGGCGGTGAAAGGGTCGCTGGCATCAGTCCACACTGGCGACCTGCTTGTTCCACCACGAACACCCCCGACTTCCCACCGCCGAGCTTCCCGAGTCTTCGATGTTAGCCCCGAGGCCAAGCAGATTCCGAAGATGCCGCCGCCCTCCCCAATGTCGGTACGACGCATCTCGGCCAGGCTCTCACTGGCGACTAACGATGATCGCGCCGCCGCAATGGCTGCCTTTGAGGTAGCCAGGATTGCTGCGAGGTATCACTTCGACCTTATTTACGTCATCAACCTGTGGCCCAAAAAGAAGATAGCCAATCCCCCTCGTTTCCCTTTTTCGGCGGACGTGCTCGTCGACTCCATGAGCCTGGCTTCGGCCACGTCCAAGAGGGATTCGGGCTCATCTATGCACACGAGCCGTCGTGATTCGTCCTCGCTCCGCTTCTCCGACATGGCTTCGCCAGACCAGTCTCTCCGCCTTAGTGACGTCGATGGTCCAGCGACGCCCACATCATGGGACATGGACGACGAAGTCGGACTTAACTACCGCTTTCTGGCCGCATATGGCCTGCACACCGTCAAGGCGCCCCTCCAGATCGCATATGGGGTTCACAACAAGATCCTCCAGACCGAAGGCTGGATCGAGTACCGTGGAACCGAGCCCGACGACTACCAACGCGGCTACGCGCGCTCCTTCTACACGGGCTATGTGCCCGAGTGCGAGGATGGCGCAAGGCGGCCGTCGACGGCGCAGCAGTCCGCGTCGGGTTCGTCTTCGAACCGGGCAGCCGGCCCGAGCGCCGTTGCTCACGGTAAACAGCCCGAAGGCCCCCACGGCCTGGCGCACAGCGGCGGACTTGGTGACGGCCACGGCAGGTCGGAGCACAACCGAGGCATCGTTTTCGCGGCCTACCGAAAGCCGCGGCCCGGTGAAGAACCCGCCCGTATGACCGCCGCCGAGCGAATGGACATGCAGCAGGACGCGCAGGGTCTCGTCGACATGATCCTCGACTTCCACATGGTCAAGCGTCGAAGCGAGCAGCGGGAGAAGTTTGAGATGATGGCGCTGAGAAACGGGGGCTTTGGTGATGTCGGCGGTCGTCGGCTGGAGTCGTTCCCGGCGTGCAGGAGTACTGTAGCAGCCGAATGCGGCTCCAGGATGGGGCCTCCTTCTGATGGTGCCCGGGCGCGAGCATCTATTTGACGGCCGGATGCGCGGCACCCTCGCCTGCAGCTTGGGGATGCAACAAGGTCCGGTAACACTTTCAGCCTATGGAAGAGGCTTGTCTGCAGCCCGACCCCGCCTCCAAAGACACGTCGCACTGTACAGTCTGACAACTGGGATTCTCTCATCTTTTCGATACCAGCCGCTCAGGCTCTTTCACGAGGGCCTTTTCATCCGCTGGCCTGATCCCCATTTTTCTTTCTTTCTCTCTTTTCCTCCTTTTTTACATGCGCTTGCTCATACCCCAACTCCTTCCTGTCTTGCCTTGCGTTTCTCCAATACCCATAGACCAATGCCGAAGGCCTACCGGCGATGCTGCTGCAGTTCACCCTGGCGTTTTGATGTTTTGTTACATTTCTCGATTCATCCGGTGGATTTCTCTCTCTCTTTCAAACAGCAAATCTCTTTCGGCGGTTTCTTCATCGGGAAGATCACATACCTGCAGCCATCTCTGCGATTTCCTTGCGTCTCCAACTTAGGACTCCGAACGAATGACTGGAGCGGGCGGCACTTTTAGATGGGTTGGGGTTCCGGGGCCAAAGAGCCGGCGCGGCTTACGCTTTTATGACGACCTGTGGTACCTAGATCGCCGGTGACGATATGGTCGCTGGCTAATACTCTCTTTATTACCGCCACCCTGCCCCTCGGGGCTTGCAATGCTTTTTTTTTTCTTCTAGAAGCGACTCCTGCTCGGGAGAATGTTTAAACGAGTGCCTTGATCTCACGGTCCCCTACTCCGCTGGCAGCATATGGGCCGCAACAAGCACCATCCTCAACGTGATGTGCGTGTGAAATCCCGATCGTATCCACTCTGGTCCTGTGGCACTGTCAGCCGAGAGCGCTGCCTAGAACTTGTCGAAGGGTCCTGTACGCTAGGTACCTAAAAGCACGGCTCCAGTATCGGCCATCTTCCGCGGCTCGACCACCATCGGCGCCTGGGGAGTGACAGCCACGGCGTTGCGTCTCGCACTCGACAGTTGCGAAACGGCAACAGTCATCACGGCAGCCGAGAAAGTGGTCATGATGGCGAACACCCGTTTTGCTATGAGGCCTAACAGACAATCTAGCGCCCGTGTGAAACAGGGACAAAAAGAAAAAAGAGAAGACCCTGATAACCAGCAAACCACCCCATCCTCCATGACAGCCAAATCAGGCCTTCTTGTGGATCTTGCACACCAGATCCGCGCCGTCGACCGAGTCGCCCTCGCGGACGGCCAGGTTCGAGACGATGCCGTTGTGCGGCGCCGAGATGACCATTTCCTGTCGATATGGGTTTGTTGTTAGTTATACCTCCGTCATCTTGTTGCAAAGGATTAAGGTCAACAGAGAAAAAAAAAACTCACCATCTTCATGGCGCTCAGCACAGCAAGCGGATCCCCCTTCTTGACCTCGGTGCCGTCGTGGACGCGCAGCTCGACTAGCACGCCAGCCATGGGGGCGCCGACCTGGCTCGAGTCGCCCGGGTCGGCCTTGGGGCGCGACACGTTCTCGACCGACGCCTGCTTGTCGTCGACCGTGACCTGGCGCACCTCGCCGTTCATCTCGTAAAACACCTCGCGCTGGCCCGTGTTCTCCGACAGCGGGCCAACGGCGAGGAGCTTGAGGATCAGGACCTTGCCCTTCTCGAGCTCCACGTGGAACTCCTCGCCGATCTCGGGCTTGGACAGGAAGTACCGCGTCGGCAGCACCGACAGGTCGCCGTACTTGTTGATGAACTTGCGGTAGTCCTCAAACACCTTGGGGTACATGACGTGCGACGCCACGTCGCAATCGGTCAGGCCGTGGCCGTACTTGGCGCCCAGCTCTTTCTTCACCTTGGCAAAGTCGATGGCGGGCAGGTATAGGCCGGGGCGCTTGTCCATCTTGCGGCGGCCCCGGAGCGCCTTTGTGCGCAGCGGCTCGGGGAACCCGCCATACGGCTGGCCCATCAGCCCCTCGAGGAACTCGAGCACCGAGCCGGGGAAGTCGAGCTCGCCCGCGCGCTCCTCGACGTCCTGCGGGGAGAGCTTGTTGGACACCATGAACTGGGCCAGGTCGCCCACCACCTTGCTCGTGGGCGTCACCTTGACGATGTCGCCCAGCAGGTCGTTTGCGTGCTCGTACGCCTTCTTGGTCTCGAGCCACTGCGAGCCCAGCCCCAGCTGCGAGGCCTGGAACATCATGTTGGTCAGTTGGCCTCCGGGGATCTCGTGCTCGTACACCTCCGGGTCCGGGCCGGCCAGGTGCGCCTCGAAGGGCGAGTAGAGCAGGCGCAGCTGCTGCCAGTACGTGTCGAGCGCGCGCACGTGGTGCACGTTCAGGCCCGGGTCCAGCTCGCTGCCCTCGAGCGAGGCCAGGATGGCGTTGATGCTGGGCTGCGACGTCATGCCCGACAGGCTGTCCGTGGCCGCGTCCACCGCGTCCGCGCCCGCCTGCGCGCACGCCACCATGGAGGCGACGCCGGTGCCGGCCGAGTCGTGCGTGTGCACGTGGATGGGCAGGTCCGGGTACTTGGTGCGGATGCTGCCGATGAGCAGCTTGGCCGCGTGCGGCTTGAGCACGCCCGCCATGTCCTTGACGCCCAGCACGTGGATGTCGAGCTTGACGAGCTTGTCCACCAGGTCCATGTAGTACGCGAGGTTGTACTTCTTCTTGGGGTTCAGCATGTCGCCGCTGTAGCAGACGGTGCCCTCGACCACGCCGCCCGCCTTGTGCACCGCCTTGATGCCCACCTCGAGCTGGTCGATGTCGTTGAGCGCGTCGAAGACGCGGAAGATGTCCACCCCGTTCTTCTTGGCCTGCTCCACAAAGTGGTCGATGGCGTTGTCGGGCAGCGACGAGTACGCCACCCCGTTGGCGCCGCGCAGCAGCATCTGGAAGGGGATGTTGGGGATCGCCTTGCGCATCTTGCGCAGCCTGTCCCACGGGTCCTCGTACAGGAAGCGGTAAGCCACGTCGAACGTGGCCCCGCCCCAGCACTCGAGGCTGTACAGGTTGCTGAGCGCGTGGCTCGTCTCCTTGGCGATGCCGAGGAGGTCGACCGTCCGCACGCGCGTGGCCAGGAGCGACTGGTGGGCATCCCGCCACGTCGTGTCCATGAGGAGACATCCCTTGTAGTTGCGGACCGCCTGGGCGAACGCCTTGGGGCCCTTCTCCAGGAGGATCTGCCTCCAGCCCTTGGTGCACGGCTGCGACACGTCCAGCTTGTGGCCGGCGTCGTCCAGCAGCTCCGGCACGATGATCTCGCCCCTGAACTTGGGCTCGCCCACCTGGCCCTTGATGCTGCTGCCATTCACGGCAACGTCGCCAAGGTACGTGAGCAGCTTCTGGGCGCGGTTCTGGCTGCCAAGCAGGTCGAAGAGCTCCGGGGTCTGGTCAATAAAAGTGGTCCAGCAGGCTCCGTCGATGAAGGTCGGGTGCGTCAGGAGCGAGATGAGGAAGGGGATGTTGGTCTTGACGCCACGGATGCGGAACTCGACCAGGGCGCGCAGCTGCTTCCGTCGCGCAATTTCGTACGTCGAACCATGGCAGCTGACCTTGGTGAGCATGGAGTCGTAGTGCGGCGTGATGACCGCTCCCGCAAAGCCGTTGCCTCCGTCGAGACGCACGCCGTTGCCTCCGGCAGACCTGTAGACCTCGATCTTGCCCGTGTCGGGCTGGAAGCCCTTGGCCGGGTCCTCGGTGGTGATACGGCACTGGATGGCGAAGCCCCTGGTGGAGATGCGGTCCTGGGTGAGGCCGAGCTGTTGCAGCGTGGCGCCGGCCGCGATCTGGATCTGCGCGGCAACGATGTCGATGCCCGTGATCTCCTCAGTGATGGTGTGCTCGACCTGGATGCGTGGGTTGATCTCGATAAAGTAGTAGCGGTTCTGCTGGTCGACCAGGAACTCGGCCGTGCCGGCGTTGCGGTACCCAACAGAGCTGGCCAGACGGACAGCGTCGCTCAGGATGGCGTCGCGGACCTGGGCCGGCAGGTCCTTGGCGGGCGCGATCTCGACGACCTTCTGGTGGCGGCGCTGGACCGAGCAGTCACGCTCGTACAGATGCACAATATTGCCAAAGTTATCACCCAGCAGCTGGACCTCGATGTGCTTGGGCTTGTCCAGGAAGCGCTCGACGAAGACGGTGCCGTTGCCAAAGGCCGACTTGGCTTCCGACGTGGCGCGCTCAAACGCCTCCTTGAGCGACTCTTGGTCGCGGACGACCCTCATACCACGGCCGCCACCGCCATAGGCCGCCTTGATGATGATTGGGAAACCATACTCGTCGGTGAACTTCTTGACCTCCTCGTACTTGGCCACGGCGCCCTCGGTTCCGGGCACGACAGGAACCTTGGCCGCGATGGCAAGCTTCCGGGCCGAGACCTTGTCTCCAAGGGACTCGATAACTTGGTACGACGGGCCGACAAACTGGACAAAGCCGGGGCGGAGTCAGCCAAAGCTTCAATTCGCAGTGGGAGAGCTGACACGGGCAAGTCACTTACGATTAGACCAGCATCCTCAACCTTCTTTGCAAACTCGGAGTTCTCGGAAAGGAAGCCGTATCCTGGGAATATTGTCAGCTGTGATCCAGGCCATCAAGTCTCCATGTGCTGAATGTGACAGCCTTACCAGGGTGAATCATCTGGGCGCCATGCTCAAGCGCAATCTTGATGATCTCATCGCCGGCCAGGTAGGCGCCCACTGGCGTGTACTGTCCTCGCTTTCCGATGACATATGCCTCGTCGGCCTCTATTTTCATGTGAAAATCAAACCGCCTGCTGTCAGTTGCTGATGCACGCTAATTCAGAAAGCCCGACTGGCTGGGGGTGAGCGCATCTCCGGTATCGTACTCTGCCTGTGCATGCTAAGTCGGTCCTCATAACTGCGCGCCACCGATCGTTAGCTTTATCATCATTGGCCCAGGCTGGCGGTAAGCGGTGATGCGGGGTGAGATTCGGACCGGTGTAGCTCTGGGCGAGGGCAGGTGAAGAGGCATTCCTTATGGTCGAAAAGGGGCAAAGGACTAGGTCCAGATGGGGCTCGTTTCGTACCTGAAGACGGCAATCGTGTGAAGAGAAAGCTCGTGCGCCTGGCCCGCCTGTCAGACAAACATCGTCCCGCGGGCAGGAAGGATGAGACCGGTTGAGATGACGATCCGGCGCCACTTACAGTCCTAAAGATCTAAAAATTTCCGCCCGAGAGGCGCGTATTAGCCTAGCGCATCGCTCTGCAGTTGCACATGTACCTGTGCTGACGGTCAAGGGTATGCCAGACCTACCCGAATAGCTTCACAAGGCGCAGAATGTCAGTACAAAGCTCACCCAGGCGGGACACCTGGCAAACGTGAGAATGAGAGATGCGGAGGAACTTACGGATTTCGCCACGGTTCGCAACTGTGAGAAGAGGAAACAGCCCAGTGTCAGCAAATGCGCGTCATCTCCCCAGGTCCGTCTTTTACAGCTCATGATCTCTGGTTGCTCTCCCCTGGCACAGTGAGGCCCTCAGGCCGTGCCGCCCTCTCTCTCCTTCTCACCTAGAAGCTTCTTAAGATGCATAATTGTGGAATTGGCCCGAATCCGATGGACCGTGTGCGCTTCCTTAGGCGCCTCCTCGACATCGTCAATGGCGCTCTCGGACTGGTACGCCGGCGGCGACTGCGAGGGAGGGGCGTTGGCCGACATGGCTGCTTAATGAAGGGGCTTTTCCCTCCCTTGTCCAATCTCTCGATAGCCTGTGCGGTTCACCGAAGGGAGAGGAGAGCGGTGTGAAGGCAATTGGGCCGAGAGAGAAGAAACTCCGAGAGCTATCTCCTCTCCAGCAGCTCAAGAGTTGGTTCGTCGGGGAGTGGGAGGATATATGGCACGGGAGACGGAGCTTCGAAGCCGCGCACGCTGTTCTCTGTCGGTCGCGACAGTGGGGTGAGTGACGCTAGCGGATGCGATGAGTGGTGGGGTTGTTCGTGCTCGGAAGCAGGGGAAGCTCCTGAGACAGCGGACAGGCAGAGCTGGCAGGCACTCTGGAGCTTCTTGACGTTTATCAGGAGCTCGCTTGTTCCTGTCAACAGGAAGGGGAGGGGTGAGCTTGCTTGCAAAGCAATCGTTCTTTCCGCGCCAGCTCCCAGTGGCCAAGCTAGAGACGAATGGACGGAGAAAGTACAGGCAGCGACTGGAGGAAAGGATGGAGGGATCAGTTCAACACCTCGGTTGGATGGAGGGGGATGCTGAGGGGATTTTGTCTGGCGCGCCTCTGGCGAGCAGGTCCCCGGACCCTTGTTGAACAAGCAGCTACAACCGGGTACATGTGGAGGGGCTTTCTCCCCCACGCTGGACATCCATGATGGATGGATAACCAGTTTCCCATCAGACCAGGGGTGGAAACACCTCATGTCCGCAGCCAAGCCATCATTTTGCGCGCCGTGCGCGCCGTCTTCGCTTTCTCGCGGCAGAGCAGCTAGGATACCCGAAGGGCCTGGCATGCACTCACTGGATGACGCATATGCAAGTGGAACGGACGGCGCTGCCGCTCCGCCGGGGACGTGCCAGTTGCAACCTCGGCTTGCCTCCAACCAAACTCCCCACTGCCATTGACTTCGGCTGGGGCTGGCCGTCTCGTGCGAGGTCGATTTTAAGCCCACACAAAAAGCCCGCGTTTCCAACCCCCACCTTTGAAGCTTGGTGATGGATGCAAAACGATGGGGAGCTGAGGCTTATTCCCCAAACAGGAAACCCGTTTCCATTCCCGCAAGGCGCAGCAGCCTTCGGGGTTTGGATGGCGAAGCATGGACGAGGCGAGACATTGACGGCAGCAAGCAGCCCATCCATTCCACTCATGGCATAAATAATTCAGCAGAGTCATGAAAACCCCAAGCTTTCCAATCGCCCCCACATCACGACTGGGCCTCTCTCTCTCGCCGTGGCGGCGCGCTAGCGGCGGGAAGCCAATTCCTTTCGGTGATAGGCACGCTTCTACGAATGGGAAGATGTCGAATGTCGTGACTAAATCCTCTGCAAGAAAGCGCGCACACCTTCCTGGCCGTTCCCGGGTATTACGGCAATCTGTTGAAGCGCCTACCAGGCCCAAATTAGGCAAGATATAACGCCCATCATCCTGCCCTTGCGTCTGGTGAAGCTCGTCTGGGAGCAAATGACACGCCTTCAATCGTATTTATTTCTCGCTCTCCTGCTTTGACCGTACGTGCTGTAAGAGGACACTCTTGGCAATTTTCTCGGCACAATGGATGGCGACTCACATCTGATTATGGATCCCACTGCTGTTTGGGACGTTGGGAAGGCGCAGCCGTGTGATGAGGGGCAACTGAGTGTGTGATTCCCATCCAATTTCCCCATGTCGCTACATGCGCTTTCTGCTTGGCGTCCTTGGCGTCACCGGCCATAGGACAAAGCGTCGTGTGTCCTCGGCCGCCGTCCATTGGCTCGTTTCGATGCGTTGCAATGCCTCGCGGAAACTTTTTGATGCGGCAGCGCCTTGCAGCAGCTTGGATTGACATGGTCTACGGCGTGCGTCGGCAGAATGGTCTTATCGGTGGAGTTCGCTAACTGCCTTAGCTTGGGACCAGCCGCCTCGTTTTAACCCGCCGCCGTGCCGTTCTAATCGCGCATTATCTGTTATTGGTTTCGTTATAGGTACCAGCCATGAGGAATGGGATTTCCGTGCTGCTCTCCCCATCCGTGTTCCCACGAGGTACCTCTAAGTACAGTGGCAAATTGTACATAAAAAGGGAGATCATTCTGATTGGTTGCCCGACCTCGGCTATCGGCAGGGCCGCGCACCTCGACCTGACGGCCCAGATCTATGAAAGACCTCCCATGCTGATACCTTAATGGGAAGACGCATCTCTTCTTTGGACTGACAGGAAGTGGATCGCGGCGTGACTCGGCTGGCTGTGTCCATGACAGTTGCAGATAACAACCAACGTGAATGACCACCTGACACGAAATGTAGCATCCAAAGGTCAATGACAGTCGCGACATCAAAGCAGGAACTGGCGGTCAAAGAGTGGCAACATGAAGAGTCAAGGGTCGAGCGAGCACCTATGGATGTACCAGCTCCTAGTTTGACTCGAGATTGCCGAGACCGCGACGGCATAGCCTCGTTTCCAGATCCCCGTGCCCCAATCAGGAGGGGATAAAAGTGCCTGCCCTGACAAGCAAAAGCTGCCGCTTCAACCTGGCAATTCGTATGCAGCAGGCGGCCCAGTGGAGCCGGAGCCAATCTCAACCAACTGAACAATCTGGTCGAATCAGAACAGCGCTACCCAGCCTGAGGCTGTGGAACAATATCACACGCCCTGGTGTGCGAGGAGGAGCTGGGCGGGCGGCTGCGGGGTTCGATCCCGGGGCCGGCCGACTCCACCACAATGGGCTGGGCTCGGGGAATGCGGAAAGTTGTAGCGCGACTCCACCTTCCCGGCCAACGAAATCTCCGTGTTAGCATGTGAGCAAGCTGTATGCTTTCTCGGCGTTCGCTCGGGTAGTGGAACAGCACCAGTGGCTCGGATAGCTGCCTCGGAGAAAGGAGAGGGAAGCCAAGGCGAGAGAGGGAGACGAGGGGAGGCAGCGGATCTCTGGAAGAATCGGAGCCGGCGAGATGAGGTGAGGGGATTCACAAGTCTACCTATAGTTGACCAACATGCGAGCCGGCGCAAGCCGATCCGCTCGCCCGCGTGTACGGGTCGGCAACAAGGGGCTGGACGAGATCTGGGTCGGGTGTCATATGGCGTGATATCTTGTCCAGGTGCCATGCTGCGGCTGCAACAGAGCAGAAGACTAAAAAAATGAAAAGCCAGAGAAAGTAAAACAGGCAGGTCCACCCGCCGGTCGATGCGCATATCATCGGGCTTGCCACATATCCGTCGTTAACCTCGTCGACTTCCTGCTTTCGTGCACTCCCTCCTGAAAACCAACGAAAAATCACACCAAGAGAACACCAACGCCTTATTATTATGCCTGTCCAAGCTCTGTCTCACAACATTCCCAACTTCGTCCTCTAGGCCACTCCTTTCTCAGCCTCTGCCGCGTGCTGCTGCACCACGCCACCCGCCTTCGTGTCCCCGTGCCTGCCTCCCATGTAGTGGTACTGGATGTACCGGTATCCCTGCGTCGTCTGTGCGCCCCAGTTGACGCAGTGCATGGCGAACATGAGGTAGTTCTTTGGCTGGACCGCCATGGCGTAGCGCATAAAGGTAGACGAGTAGAGGAAGAGGGCCGCCGTCATCTGCCCCGAGATACTGAGGACCAGGATTATCAAAGTAAGCAAGGAATTTCGGGTTTCTTCTTTGAGCCGCACGCCTCGAATCGCCGACAAGATGTTGGTTCTTGGGATCCGTCCAACTTACAGCTCCGGGCTTTTCCGCGTGTCCGCGATGGCCGCGAGGGGAATGGTGAAGTTGGATGCCGGTCCCCAGAAATCTTTTGCCGTTCCATATCGTCAGCAAACGCACCACGGTTTGCTAAAACACGAAGCTGGAGGTGGCTGGCAGATCGCAGCACTCGCGCCGGGGTCCGGAAAAGCGGCGGGCAGAGACGTACGGGTCGAACACAGGTAATCCGTCACCGGATTCGCTCGTATCCTGGCATTGATGGCTTTGACGAAGGCGGCCATGGTCGTCGAGGTTTGCTGCTGCTGCTGCTCGGAGCGACACTGTGGCTGACTGGAGACGGGCGGCGGCAATCCAAGACACAAACAACCACAACTACAAAACTACGAGAATTTTCTTCCTTCGGCGAACCCAAGATTAGGCGCAACGTCCGGAATCACGCCTAAATGACAAGGGCACCCAGGCTTTTCAATGTGGATATATGGATTCGCCTGCTGCCGCCCCAGTCGGTGTTCGGGAAGCCAAGGGGGTGGCTTGCCAGATGGGGCGCACCCACCACCAATTTCTCGAGTAAGCACGGGAGAAGAAGACGGTTTACGGGAAGTCTATGTCGCTGGCAGAGGTAGGGCGTCTCTTATTACGTGTAATAGTGACTAAAGGACCCTTTGGCTGCTACATTCGAGGTACGTGGCTTGCCCTGTCGGTGGGCGCGTGGGCGCTAGGCGTCTCGGCCTCACCGACCATTCCTCGCGTAGGCCTGCCGCAAACTCCACCATCGGGAAACGGTATCCTCTCCGTTCATACTCTTTTGGTGTATCAGAAGTGTGACCATCCGCCGAAGAAACATAGTTTTATGAATCTAACCAAACGCCGAACAATTTGTGGACAAAGGACATCGTCGAAATCGGTTGCTTAAAGGCTCGATTAACGACGCGGCGGCGGGTTGAAGCCAGGCGGGCCCTGGCCCCGGCCGAAGCCGGGAGCACCGGGAGGTGCCTGGAATCCCGGAGCGAATCCACCGGGAGGAGGGAAGCCGGGTGCTGCAGGAGAGAAGGCAGATGACTGTTAGAACTTCAGGTCTGAGGAGCAGAAACAGGCGGCGCGAGGGAGCAGGCGTACCACCTGGGAAACCGGGCGCGCCAGCGGCACCAGAGAAGCCGGGGAAAGCGGGAGGAGGAGCACCTCCCACACCTGCAGCGGGTCCCTACATGAGCAGCCAAGAGGTTAGCTTCGTCACGGTCGGAAACAGGTCCCAAAAATGGACGCCCAACGTCAAGGCGCATAGAGGAGTCCAGAGAGGGTGAGCCATACAGCGAGTGAGACGGGTGCCGCGGCTCCTCTCGCAGCAGGCCGCGCGGTGCCTGGGCCTGCGGTCAATGTCGTCGAGATACCGCCGGTGGTGGTCTTGCCAAGTCGGGTGCTAGGGTCCGCGGGTGGTGGGCTCTCGACCGAGAGCGAGACGATCTGGGCGCCGCGCACGATGGTGAGACCGAGCGTGCGCTTCTCTTCTGTCTCGACAGTCGACGACGAGCTACCGGAGGCAGCACCGGGCGCGGCAGGCTTGGCCTGCTTGCGCTTCACGCGCCGGAACTCCTCGGTATCCGCCAGCACGAGGTTCATATGCTGGAGAAAGCCCTGTCAGCGATTGAGGGCTAGGGTGGCTGGTGGGGGATGGAGGCTTCGAGCTGTCCGAAGATGTCGCACCTTGTCAAACGCGAGCATTTGACCGACCATCTGGCGGCCGTCGTTGAGGGTTGCCCTCATCCGGTAGTTGATCTGGGCGAGGCGCGTCAGCTTCTATCGAGGCACGAATGGAGACGGGGACGGCGCGGATGCTGGTGGGAGGTTGGCAGCGTCGAGAGGGTCGAGAAGGTCGCTAGGTCGGCGGACGTACGTAACCGGCCTGCGACAGGGTGTGTGGTTAGCGGGCGGCGCGCGCAGAGGGGCGTAGGCCTTCTTTGGTCTCGAGGAAGCCCAACGCACCATCTTGCCTTGCTTGTTCATCGAGGTCATGATTGCGGATTGAAGGGCACGAGGCTCCTTCGCGCTTTGTCAAAAATTGGGTTGGGAACTGCAGTCAATGTTGACTCAAGTTCGTGGGCGACGCGGTCTTGTCGGCTCGCGAGCTCCCAAGTCCAGCATCAAGGTTGGTGGTGGTGGTTCCGAGCTGGCGGGATCTCGACACCAGACCGACCTATCTGAAAGGCGGGCGGGAGCTGCCTGCCGCTTTGGAGCTCGGACCAACGCAGAATTCCCCTCACCGCCTGCCAGATGGGGAAGGCGGACCCACCAGCGCCTTCCCCCTCGCAAACCCTCACACAATTAGCCCACACACAATTTTTCTCCTCCCGCGATCGATCGACTCCAGTTTTGGTTTCCCATTCAGCGACAGCCAACTTTCCCCAGCCAGATCACGCCGATTTTACTAACAAACAACAGCAATCATGGTAAGCGCGTTCTTTTTAGACTGCTGATGCGGCCATTGCGATACTAACCACGTTTTTCCCGCAGTCCGAGAAGGCAGCCAACCCCATGCGGGAGCTCCGCATCCAGAAGCTCGTCCTGAACATCTCGGTCGGCGAGTCTGGCGACAGGCTGACCCGTGCTGCGAAGGTGCTCGAGCAGCTGTCCGGTCAGACCCCGGTCTACAGTCAGTACTCCCGGCTCGAATTTTTTTTTTTTTTTTTTGGTGGACGCGGCAGCGCCCATTCCAATGCCCCTTGCGGCCACAGAAATCTGACCTCTGCCCGATTTGCGCAACACCACAGGCAAGGCCCGCTACACCGTCCGTACCTTTGGTATCCGCCGTAACGAGAAGATCTCGGTCCACGTCACCGTCCGTGGCCCCAAGGCCGAGGAGATTCTGGAGCGTGGCCTCAAGGTCAAGGAGTACGAGCTCAAGAAGAAGAACTTCAGCGAGACGGGCAACTTCGGCTTTGGCATCTCGGAGCACATCGATCTTGGCATCAAGTACGACCCCGGCATTGGTATCTACGGCATGGACTTCTACTGCTGCATGACGCGCCCTGGTGAGCGTGTCGCCCGTCGCCGCCGCTGCAAGAGCAGAGTCGGCACCAGCCACAAGATCAACCGCCTGGAGACCATCCGGTGGTTCAAGGGCCGCTTCGACGGCATCGTCCGCTAAGCAGCTGCGGGGACTTGACGCAAAAGCACATGGTTTCTTTTTTCCTGGGCAGGGCATGATCTAAGGAGTTCTTTTTTCGTGGGTTCAACTGGGCACAGTGGCATTCGGAGTGGACAGGGTGTGGACATGGCATCACGCTTCGGGTTCTGAGAATAGGGCACGTGTATATCCTCGGTTCAGTCTCGCGAGCCTTTTGGCTTGCCACTCCCGCTTGGTCTGAATTTTATCAGCCAAGCTACGGCCTCAGAGTCCGACCGGCACCTTAGCCGGCTTCCTGCCCCATAGATGGATGTACGTCGTGTGCGGAATGCTGCTTGCTTATCGGCATGTACGTGACGGACTGAAGCAGGGTCTGTACGAGCTGCTGGCGCTAGGGATGGCTATGGAGAAAATGGACTACGTTGCCGTTGTTGACGATTGTCTCTATTAAATCCGTGGTCACCCCTTTGCTCTGGAGGAGTAATTAGATCGGGTTATCGAGGCCAACAGTCGACCCCAGCAGCTGTTAGTTAGAACTTAATCTTGTCGAAGAACACGTATTTCTGAATCACATCACTTTCCCCGCTTCTGCAGTCCGTTGGGCGCGCATCTGATAACGGGCTGCTCTGGTCCAAGGGGTCACGATGCCCAAGATGCAAGGCCAAACTTTACGCACAGCAGCCCTGAGGGGTGATTATGTGTGGGGAAAAAGGCTGCGTCTGAGCCGGACCGTCGTTTCGCCGGGTGCTGATTCTCTCACTGAGTTGGCCTCTGTGACCTCCGAGAATTCCCTCCTTCCCATCTCCCGATTGGCCCACTCGAGCGAACGGACCCCACACGCAGCCCAGTCCTGCTCTCATTTTTGGGGCTAGGTTCCCAGGCTCCTCTGTGAAAACCTCGCATCCCAATTGTCTCAAAAACCTCTTCGAACCATCTCCGCTCCATATCTGCGATTGCAAGGCGGTTGCAATTGCTTTCCTTGCGTTCCCCAGCCTCCAAGATACCACGTAATAATGTTCCGGAACGCCCTACGCCAGTCCAGCCGCGCCGTCGGTGCCGTGTCGGCCTCGAGCCGCATCGCGGTAAGTCTCTGCTGTGCCCGCCAACCTCGAATCAATTCGACCTCAATGCCATTCGGGCCCGACTCTAGCCCCCTATGATGCATCGCGGGACCACCTCCAGGGCTCAATGCATCTCTTGGCGACGATTTTGGGCCGTTGGAGGAGCTGGTCGAGCTTGTCGAGCTTGGTGGGAGCTGGTTGTGGTGGAAGCTGTGCTGGGTCGATGTTGGGATTTTCTCGGGGCCAGCTCGGCTAACTTGCTTTGTCTCCCCCGTCGCCCAGGCCCGCACCGCCGCGCCCGCATTCAAAGTCGCCTCGATCCAGGCCCGCACCTACGCCGATGCGAAGGCCTCGCCGACCGAGGTCTCCTCCATCCTCGAGCAGAGGATTCGCGGTGTTCAGGAAGAGGCCAGCCTTGCCGAGACTGGCCGCGTCCTGTCCGTCGGGTATGTCGGACTAGGGATGGGAAATGGCTGTGCGCAATTGGGTTGTGGATGGATATGGCAACAACACCCTGGGAAACCGCCGAAACTCTGCGCTTCGAGCAGTTGTTCCTGATTGCCATGTCCAATTGGCATGTCTGGAAGCTGAGACTGACAACTGCACCCCACAGTGATGGTATCGCCCGTGTGCACGGCATGGCCAACGTCCAGGCTGAGGAGCTGGTCGAGTACGTTTTCCCCGCAACATTGTCCTCCGCCTACAACCCATGCTAACCCTCTGCCCAGGTTCGCATCCGGTGTCAAGGGAATGTGCATGAACCTCGAGGCTGGCCAGGTCGGTGTCGTGCTGTTCGGCTCCGACCGTCTGGTCAAGGAGGGCGAGACCGTCAAGCGTACCGGAGAGATTGTACGTCGCACGCCTGCTCACGCCAGTCCGCGTTCCTCCACATCAAGGCTAATTCCTGATAGGTCGATGTCCCCGTCGGCCCCGAGATGCTGGGTCGTGTCGTCGACGCCCTCGGCAATCCCATCGATGGCAAGGGTCCCATCGCCTGCAAGGAGAAGCGCCGTGCCCAGCTCAAGGCGCCCGGCATTCTGCCCCGCCAGTCGGTCAACCAGCCCGTCCAGACCGGCCTCAAGTCCGTCGACGCCATGGTACCCATCGGCCGTGGTCAGCGTGAGCTGATCATCGGTGACCGTCAGACTGGCAAGACTGCCGTCGCTCTGGACGCCATCCTCAACCAGAAGCGCTGGAACAACGGCAACGACGAGAGCAAGAAGCTTTACTGCGTCTACGTCGCCGTCGGCCAGAAGCGTTCGACTGTTGCTCAGCTCGTCAAGACCCTGGAGGAGAACGATGCTCTGAAGTACAGTGTCATTGTTGCCGCCACCGCCTCCGAGGCCGCCCCCATGCAGTACCTGGCCCCCTTCACTGGAGTAAGTTGAACAAATGGCATACAACAATCTTCTTCCTCTATCTCCGCTTCGACTTAGCGGGCTTGGACGATTTTCTTCACCCCCTTTTTTTTTTCCCTCTCTTTTCTCTTTCCCCATTCCATTTTTCCCTTTTCCCTTTTTTATTTTCCTTTTTCTATTTTCATTTATTATCTATTTTCCTTTTTCCATTTTCCCCTTTCCTTTTTCCGTTTTCCTTTTTCTGTTTTCCTTTTTTCCCTTTCCCTTTCCCTTTCTTTTTTTTCTTTTCCTTTTGTTTTTTTCTCTTTTTCTGTTCGCTTTCAGTTCCCCACCTTTCCCCACATTTTCCCCACACAGGAGCTTTGGGGATGTATCGCTCGACCGCCACCCCAAGTTCCGAGAAGCACAACAAGATGGTGACACTGGACGCCATCACCGTCAACTCCGTCCTCGTCACCTTGCTAACTTTGCTCAGACGGCAATAGCTGAGAATTGGCGGGACGGGGGAAAGCATGCTCTGATCGTCTACGACGATCTCACCAAACAGGCCATCGCTTATCGCCAGATGTCGCTTTTGCTGCGTCGTCCCCCTGGCCGTGAGGCCTACCCCGGAGACGTCTTCTACTTGCACTCACGTCTGCTTGAGCGTGCGGCCAAGATGAACAACAAGACTCATGGTGGCGGCTCTCTGACTGCTCTCCCTATCATCGAGACCCAGGGCGGTGATGTGTCGGCCTACATCCCCACCAACGTCATCTCCATCACCGACGGCCAGATCTTCCTCGAGGCCGAGCTCTTCTACAAGGGCATCCGCCCCGCCATCAATGTCGGCCTGTCTGTGTCTCGGGTCGGCTCTGCTGCACAGCTCAAGGCCATGAAGCAGGTCGCTGGCTCTCTCAAGCTCTTCCTGGCGCAGTACCGTGAAGTCGCTGCCTTCGCCCAGTTCGGCTCTGACCTCGATGCTGCCACCAAGCAGACCCTGAACCGTGGCGAGCGCGTAAGTCATGATGATTTCGTTCTTATTTGTTTCTGTCTCCGCAGGCTCAGAGCTCCATGGATGGCTGACATTATGTTTCTCCTGCTCTACAGTTGACCGAGCTCCTGAAACAGCGACAATACGCCCCCATGGGAACCGAAGAGATGGTTCCGCTCATTTTCGCGGGTGTCAACGGTCTCCTGGACGCGGTTCCCGTGTCCAGGATTCTGGAGTGGGAGGCCGACTTCCTTACCCACCTGAAGAGCAACGAGTCTGATCTGCTTGCCACCATTGAGAAGGAGGGCGCTCTCAGCAAGGACCTTGAGGCCAGGCTCAGGGATGTCGTCACCGCTTTCACCAAGAGCTTCCTCGGTTAAATCCTCTGAGGGTGCTTTCGTGCCGCTTTAAAAGCATTACTGGGAGGTGGCGAGAGATACGGGCGGCGGATGTCTATACCTGATGGCTGTATCTCATCTACTAGAGAGATGGTCTCTTCATCTTGGGTGCAGGGGAACCTGCGGGATGCAGGAGAGGGACCCGATTCTCCAATCCGCGGTCTTGTAAAAATAGAGTCGAACTCAATCAAGCACTTGAATTCCTTTTGTTTTGAATTTTGCCTGACCGTCGGTGACATGTCCAACGGGTTGGACGTCATGCAAGCGAGCACCGATGCCATCTGTGGTGCAGCGTTCGTCCTTGATTCTAGGGTGTCTTTCGAGCACGGCTTTGGCTGTCTGGTTCCCTGATGAAAGGCTGGGACAATGCTAATTAGGCCCCATCACCCGAATTAATCGTATAGATCTCGACCGTCTTCCCTGTCACCTTTATCCTTCTCTTTTTCCGATCTGCTTTCCTAATTCCGGTCATGTTCTAGTCCTAATTCCTGTCCTGTTTCCTGTGCCCTTTCCTATTTCCTGCAGCTTGGCTCTGAATACACGGATTGAGATATTGCGGATTATTGGTGGACATGCTATTTTGGTGATACGGCCTCTTCCCTATACCTGGGCGTTGTGCTCTGTGAAATTTCCTTGCCGATAAGTCATTGGTGACATCATAGTGATGGGTCAGCGGGAAGGTGGGCGATTACCAGCAATGCGACCCCTCCCAAACCGTCCGTGAACCGCTCCCTTAACCACACCATCGGGTACGCATCAGATGCACCGAGCTAAGAAAACAATTACACTCGGGCATGTGTTGATGGCTCGAATCTTCCAGATCTATTGCCAGCCCCACGCAGACACAGATTAAAGAATGTACTCGGACCGCATGCCAGAAATGTCGATGGCCACGAGAGAAATCCTGGGTCGGGTGCGGCGGATGGTCCCGCCGATGCTGGAGAGCTTCCACAAAGGTTCGGTCCCAAAGGAGTCGGTCGATTAGCATCCCTAGAATTTGTGAGAACGAGGCTGACGCCATGCCGCTCCAGGCCAGCTCGGACGGATCGGTGTCATTGGCGGTAGTGAGGACTACACGGGCGCACCATACTTCTCCGCCATGGCCAGCGCCAGACTCGGCTGCGACATGGTATGGATATTTGATCTCCCTCTATCCCGTTCTCTATATGGCCATCAGCCTCGCCACCGAGGACACCAAGCGTTGATGGACACACGCTGACCATTTGATGTTCCATCCTATAAAGTCACACGTCATCTGCACCCCGGCCGCCGCCGCCGTCATCAAGACCTACAGTCCCAACCTGATGGTCCACCCGCTGATGCGGCAGTCGTCATCGTCGTCGTCTGACCGGCCAACCGGCGGCCCCGACGATGCCGAGGCCAAGGCGGTGGCGTCGCCCATCATCGACCTCCTCGCGCGCCTGCACGTGCTCGTCGTTGGGCCGGGCCTGGGCCGCGACCCGCTCATGCAGCAGACGTGCGCGCATGTCATCGCCGCCGCCCGCGAGCGCGGGATGCCCGTCGTGCTCGACGCCGACGCCCTGCTGCTCGTCCAGCGTGCCCCCGACCTGGTGCGCGGCTACCGCCTCGCTGTGTTGACGCCCAACGTTGTAGAGTTTAGCCGCCTGGCCAAGGCGCTAGAGGTGCCTGACGCTGTCGCGGACGAGAAGAGCGGTGTTGATGGCAGCGGTAGTGGGAAGTCGGCAACGGAGCGGGCTGAGGCGCTGGCGCGCGCTCTGGGCGGCGTCATGGTGGTGCAGAAGGGCGGCAAGGACATTGTCGCTGATGGGAGCAGCGCCGGTGCGCTCGTGGTGGACCTAGAGGGTGGCCTGAAGCGCAGCGGCGGGCAGGGCGACACGTTGACGGGCTGCATCGCGACCATGCTGGGCTGGCGCAAGGCGGCGCTGGATGGACTGTGGGAGGGTAGCGCGGGAGGGGTGGACGACGGGGAGAGCGTACGTCTGGCGGTGTTTGGCGGGTGCGCCGTCACGCGCGAGTGCTCGCGGCTGGCGTTTGCGCGCCGGGGCAGGAGTCTGCAGGCCAGTGATCTGACCGAGGAGGTGCATCAGGCGTTCCTTAACGTGCTTGGGGAGAACGCCGAGGGCAGGACGTCGCGTATGTAGGCTGTGCTGAGGTCTGGACTATGGCCGTGATAGGATCGAGGGCAGGGTTGAGGCGAACCGATTATGGACGTCAGTACCAAGTTCGGGGTAGCTATCGCCTACAGAAAAGAACTAGATATCTCCCAGCCAGTATCTCCAGAGAAACCTCTCAGTTTTCTTTGGCCGCAGGGTCGTTGTATTCCGAACTTCTTGCATCCGCGTTGGATCGAATTACACCCAACCAACTAGTCCGGCTTTCAAACCGCTTCTATCCACCCAATTTCCTTTTCATCCCATCATCCAATGCAAGGCTATCTCCTAGACGTCGGAATGCTCTAGAATTCCTGGCTCAACGCCCTTTAAGGCAGTAAATTCCGCAGCGTGGTAGCCGCGACGTGGCCCTACCGCCGTACCGCCACCCCCTTGCCTTTGTTGTACGCGTCCGGGTATCCGGAGAGCTCGTCCTCGACCACGATGTCCGGGCTCAGCGCGCGCACGAACCTGGGGTCGAGGAACCAGCCGGGCCGGATGGGCAGCCTCCTGGCCTCGGCGAAGTAGCCGAGCGGGCCCGCGTCGCTCCATCTGAAGACATAGTTGATGATCTCTTCGAACCGCTTGTTTGGCGCGAGCACCTCGACCGCGGGCAGACCGTCGTGGAGCTGCTGCTCGTCAAAGACCAGCGAGACGATGCCGGCGGCGTTCAGGCGGATCATCCATTGGGATCTGACGGCGTACAAGTAGGTAACCAACCCATCATTAGTAAGAACACACGTCGTCGTCACAGAAAAAAAGAGGGAGAATGGAGGCAAAGGGGAGATATCTACACGAGATCGCGATGTCCACGGGCATAAGGCGCCGGCCTAAAGTTCAGCAAATCCCCGCGGTGGCCCGCGGGGAGCGAGACGGCACGGACGAGCGGGTCGTCCCTCAGCGCCTGCAGCACGCTGCGGAGCGTCCAGCCGTGGCCCAGGGCCGGGAACCTGAAGCTCGCGATGGCATCGGGCTCGGGTCCGCACCGCTCGCGCAGCCAGGCGCTGTAGATGGCGCTCTCGGCCGCCGGGTTCGTGCTCACCACAAGCACCTGGCAGCGCAGCGGCACGCCCGTCACGGTCGGCACGTAGCGCGGCTGCGTCTGCCACGGCGGGCCGGCGGCAGCCGCGTCGTACTGCGCGTCCGCCGCCGCGGCAGGGACGGCCGGGGCGCCGTTGAAGACGACGTACTGGCGCACGCCGATGCGGAGCGTCGTGAAGTGCGCGCCCGAGGACGCGTGGCAGCCGTGGTCGACCCAGATCTCGGCCACTGGCTGGTCGAGGAACGACTCCCAGTGGCGGGTGCGGCTTTGGAGGAGGGGCCGGGAGATGAGCAGTTTGTGCTCGTCGACCCTTTGCGTCGCCATCTTTGCTAGGCTGCTGATGCTGCTCTTTTGCTTTTCGGTGGCGGGTGTGGTTAGCCTTTCGTCGCCTGGTAGGTGTTAAATCTTTGCCCATCCCTGACCAGTAGCGGCCACGGGACGACGTGCCTTGTATGAATAACGGGTTCGGACGGTCCCAGCTGATGATCGGCAGGTTGCTGAGCTTGTGTGAGTGAAACGGAAGCTCCTCGACGGGCGGCTGGGTGCGTGAACGGAAATTGTCGTGGGACGTGCTCGGCCAGTGGGACACCAAACTACTCTCACACGGCCAGCAGATCTTGTGCAGTTCCACTCGCAATTTTTAGAGCTTTTGTTTTTTATGCCCTTCCATGCGAGACACTTCCACCTTTGTGGATAGGAAGGTCTAGATTAGCCCAAGCATTGTGGATAACAAAGAATGGCTGGATACACGCATGTTCCAGATGATTTACATTTTCAGCTAGGTATCCATTCGCTGGCCACTCGGTATAAAGAGGCGTTCGTCAAGAAAACCAACTAACCTGCTGGCAGGCATCGTTCCGGGGCCCAACTACCAAGAGACATCTGTTCCAGCCTTCGTGGCCCTTGCGTTCCTCGAGAGACTGCGCCGGACGACCATGGTGCCTAGGAGTGGGGCCGGACGGATGGCGCTGAGGATCTTTGGGAAGAAGATGCTTGTTCTTGTGTAAAGGGCAAGAGGCTTGAGGTGTGGATGTGTCTGGAAGCGATGTTGCTATGACTACTCGATAGAGTGCAAGCAGAGGATGGGCTGGAGATCAGGCAAGAAGGGAGACAAAGGGCCGGATAATCCCCTATTTATACACTAAATAAGGGCCGCAGCCATGGCCTGGAGCAAGGCGGGAGAGCAGTTCCTGCCCCTGAGTCTACGATCTCGGGGAGACGTTGCGGGCTGCCTGCTCGCCCCTTGCTGTCGGCTTGCAGCTCCTAGGTTCTATAATAACGCGCCTGAACCTCAAAAATTCGGGCTTTCATTCTGCCAACAGGAGGCGTAGAGGATTAGGACAGCGAACGTCACTGCAAGGTGGGTGTGCGGCACGGCAGCTCACCGGGAATCTTTGACAAGCAGTGGGGGAGCTCCGATCCCAAGGCGTCCACACCGCGTCTACTCCCGAAGCTGCCAGGCCATAGCTATGGTTTGGCTCGTGATTATCTCCAATTTGGTGTTATTGATCGATGTCTGTTGGTTCCTGTTTTATCACAGCCGTGCTACGACACCACGTGGGCCACATAGTCTAAGTCGACCCGTGCCATGCCAACCCATCCCCATCGATCGAACAATCCTGACACCCAGGTAATGGCTACAACGAGGCCTTGCCTGCCGCCTGGGCTATTACCAGTTACCAAATCTTGCACGTAGGCTCCTTGCTCGCGCAGCCAAACGTCTCCCTAAAGTGCCTCGAGTTCATCAGCGGGCCCGTGACGCGGAACTGCGCGGGCGAGTGCTCGTTCCCAAAGATCTGTTGGATGAGGGCGTTGGGCGTGGCGGCGGAGCACCAGCCGTTGGCGTAGGCGACAAAGAACAGCCGGTCGTGCGAGTAGGCCTCGAGGCCGGGGAGGGTCACGTCGACGCCGCCGGGCATCTTGTCGGCCACGTACTGCTTCCAGGCCAGGAAGCTCGTGTCGACGCCGCCGGCGTCGGCAATGTTCTCGCCCAGGGTCATGCGCCCGTTGACGTGCAGGGGGGTGCCGTCCGTGTTGGGGACGGTGAAGTTGTTGTACTGGTCGACGAAGCACTGCGAGCGGGCGGCGAACTCTTGGTCGGTCTTGTTGGTCCACCACGAGTCGCCAAAGGCGCCGTCGACGCCGTAGTGGCGGCCGTTGTTGTCGAAGCTGTGCGAGATCTCGTGGCCGACGGTGAAGCCCGTGACGGCAAAGTTCATGTAGGCGGGCAGGTCCTTGTGGAAGTAGGGGGTCTGCAGGATGGCGGCGGGGAAGGCGATCACGTTACTGTTCGGGTTGTTGTAGGCGTTGACGGTCTGCGGCGTCATCTCGAACTCGTCGCGGTCGTACGGCGTGTTCAGCAGGCCCCAGTTCCTCGCATTGACAAACCGCACGGTCGCGAGGGTGTTGTTGAAGTACGAGTCGCCGATCTCGACCGGGGCGTAGAACGCCTTGACGGCCTCGGCGTCGGACAAGTTGACAGGCAGCTGCATCACCGGTTAGCGAATGACGAGATACAAGGAGGGAAAAAAGAAAACGGCTCGGGGCAACAACGGACCTTCTGAGGGAATCCCAGCAGCGTGCCGACGGCGTCCAGCTTCTTGAGGGCGTAGGCGCGGACCGAATCGTCAAGCCAAGGAAGCGACTTGATGCTGTTGGCGTATTGTGTCTTCATGTAAGCCACAATGGAGTCCATCAACTCGAGGCTGTTTCCCGAGAAGTACTCGTTGGCGTAGAAGCGTCCCAGAATCCAGCCGAGGGTGTTTATGTCCGTAACCTCGCCGAGGCAGGTCCGCCACCTCTCGGGGGTTGCCGTAGGGTCCTGTATGGCTTCCGTTTAGCCAGCCAGCCGGGCCAGGTTCCGTGGTCGCTGATGATCGGCGAAGAAAATATTACTCACTCTGCCATATATCTCGTTGAAAAAAACGCGCAAGGGCTCAACCTCAGGCGCGATCACTTTGGGGTAAGTGTTGGTCAGAACGATCCAGGTGAGATAGGCCTGGATGACGTCCCTCGGCGTGGCCTTGACGATGTCCTCGGCTTTCTTGATAGCATCGGGAAAAGCAGTCACCAATCGGTCGTGCTTGACGTCAGGCGGCGACAAGGTTGTGATGACGTGTTGCAAGCCGAGGCTCGGGGCGAGCTTGTCGGTCTCTGCCAGGGACATGATGTTGTAGTATTTCTAGGTTGGGTTGACGGTTAGAAAACTGCGACGCTGTTGGGTGCAGGACAACTCTGCTCGCTTACCGTGATGTCAGAAAAGTCTTCCGAGGGCGGGGCGATGGCGGTCATGGCCTTCTCAAAGTCGACCACCTGCTTGGCGAGCTGGTCGGCCTTGGCTCTGGCGTCGGAGCTGGGCAGCGCGGCGGCAAAGACTTTGGACATGACCGACTGGTACGCCGCCATGGTCTTGTTGTCCGCGTAGTAGCTCGGGGACAGGGTGGCCTGGCTCTGGGCGGAGACGGCCACCAGCCGGACGACCTGCGTAAGGTTATTTGACATTGTTAGTTTAGCGGCGGCTACCGCAGAGGGCTGGGGGGAGGCACAACTTGGACACGAACCGGATGCTTGCTGTCCCTGCTAGGGTATATGTCGAGGAACGGCGAAATGCCGTACTTCAGCAGGTAGACCATGACGTCTTGGAGAGGGGTCTCGGAGCCGTTGACAGGGTACAGGGCGGCGAGGTCGGCCATCATGGCCTGTATGGGGGCCAAGCCAGCCTTCCGGACGACATCGACGTCCATGCAGGCGTCGTAGGCGGCCTTGACCTTGGCAAAGTTGTCGGCATCGGCGGGGGTGTCGATGGGCGGCTTGGTGGCGTTGAGGTAGGTCGTGAGGATCTCGTCGGACCGGTCTTGGAGCAGGTTGTCGTTGCTGATGCGACCCTGGTCGGGGCGCAGCTTGTGGTCGAGCCGCCATCCATCGCAGACGTAGGCCTCGAAGTTGCCGGGGACGCACAGGTCGAGCTGGGTGGTGTTGACCTTGAGGTGGCGGGCCAGCTCGGAGCCGACGTCGGTGCAGACGCCGAGCGTGCACACGGTCTGGGCAGCACGGGCGATCCTCATGGTGGCTGGGCTGACTGGAGGAATTCAGCAGAGCAGACTGCTGAAAATCAACGGCCAAGACGGACAGGCGGCTGGCCGCCGTATAAATACTCGGGCGACGGCTGTCCACCGGCTTGACTGTGCCGGAACGCTTTCGACCCGTAATTGCCAGTTTACGATGGGTGCAGCTTCCCCAGAAGCAGGCCCAAAGCGGAAGTGCCGGCAGAGTTCGTGGAGCATAGGGTGTGCGTCAACCCTTGTAGGGTCATAAACCTGAATTAGCCGGCGAACGCTCCATCGCCACCACGGAGAACGGTGTCGGGAAATTTTAACGTTTATGATCCTGGAAAGGTGCAGAAAGGAAGCATAAAGATCCATTCATTGCAGTTTGAGCTGCCACCGCTCATTTCCGGGCCCCCAAGGAACCCCCAGGGAATGAACCGGTCAGTGCTGGCCGATGTGCATCCAATACTCTTTTTGGCGGGGTGCACCGTGCGTTTGCCCCCGGGGCTTTGGACAGGTTAGGAAGCTGCTTATCTTTTGACCTGGCGAGACTCGGTAGGCATGAGGCTCTCGATATATTGATGCAGGCACCGCTGTCATTTGCTGCCCCTGAGACTAAGAGCAATCTACCAAACTCAATTCCAGGAATGGCGATAATCCATCAGTGTCAGGTGACCATCAACCGTGCAGTCTGGCTCCCGCTCGGCAGGGGGTGTCGGTCGGCCGCTGGTCCTGATGGGCACCCGGCTGGCCAGTGGCCGAGACGACGAGCGGCTCTCTGCCGGGACTCGTGCGGCCGGAACGGGACGCCGTCCCACTAGACTTTTGTTCACCGGGGGGGCCTCCATAGTGCTGACTGTACTTTGTCTTACCCCGCACCTCTTCGTACAGCCACGTTCCCTTTGGGAATGCCACATCGCTTGCCGCGCATTGCCGGCCGCTCGCCGCCAACATCACCTAGCCATAGCCGTTAGAGAGTCCGATCTCACGCAACCTGCAGTAGCGATGCGGGGGAGTTGAGTCCCAAAGCCGTCGCCCATTGGTGGGACAAGACGGCGGCCGCAGTCAATTTTCCGTTTAAGCGATGCCTCCTCTGCATTGTGATCTGCGGGTTGGGGAATATTGGCGGAAATCGGAAATGCGAAATGCCCGCGGGAACATGTCGACGACGCTCGTGGGCTCACCGTGAAATCAAAAATGGCCAGTATAAAAACCAGCCGTCTTGGACGCCATCGCCATCAGGGGAGGGGAGTCTTGTCTCAGACAGCCTGCCGTGCCCTACCCTTGCTCGTGTCCATATCCATATCCTCTGAAAATGAAGTCCACCATCTTCTCCGGCTTCGTCGTCACGGCCGGCATAGCATCCGCCGCTGTCGCTCGGGCCGTCAGAGAGGAGGAGCACTCCAGCCTCAAGCCCATCAAGACGGCCTACGCAGCACGCATGGCCGACTCGTGGATCCGCAACAACTACGAGATGGATGAAAGATGGTACGGCACTGCGGTCCTCTACACGGGCTTCGAGGCCGTCATTGCTCGCACGGGAAACGAGACCCTGCGGGACTGGTACCGTTCCCGCATCGACGGCCTCGTCGTCGGGACGGATGGTACAATCCCCGGCTGGCGGCCCGCATACTACTCCCTGGATGATTACCGGATCGGCCATAACGTCTTGCACTGGTACGATCGGACGGGCGAGGAGAAGTACAAGACGGCGGCGGGCACCATCCGCGGCATGCTGGACCGCCACCCGCGCACCCGGACCGGCGGCTTCTGGCACCGTGACGTCGTCTATCCGAACCAGATGTGGCTTGACGGCATCTTCATGGCCGACTCGTTCTACGCCCGCTACACCAAGACGTTCCAGCCCAACAACCAGACTGCCTGGGGTGAGTTTGTCTTGGCCTTGATCCCCTCGACACAGCATGAACACTCACACGACGATCTTTTTTTTTTTTTTCAGACGACATAGTCCTCCAGTACGACAAGATCGAGGCCATCACCCGCGTCCCCAAGACCAACCTGATGGTGCACGGCTTCGACGAGTCCAAGAAGGCCGTCTGGGCGGACCCCGTGACGGGCGCCTCGCCCAACGTGTGGGACCGCGCCGTCGGCTGGTACTTTTGGTCTCTGGTCGAGCTCCTGGACGCCCTGCCGCGCTCGCACCCGGCCTGGGACCGCATGCTGAAGTACTTTGTGACCCTGGCCGCGGGGCTGAAGCGCGCGCAGGACGCCAAGTCGGGAGGCTGGTGGCTCGTCATGAACGAGCCGTACCCCGGCCGCAAGGGCAACTACCTGGAGAGCTCGGCCGCCGCCATGTTCACGTACGGCTGGCTCGCGGGGCTCAAGCGCGGCTGGCTCGCCGAGAAGGACTACCGCGGCCCGGTCGCCAAGGCCTATGCACACCTGATCAACCACTTTGTGATCGAGAACGCCAACGGCACGCTCACGTTGGGCGGCACCGTGGACGGCAGCGGTCTGGGAAGCAACGCGACGTTTGAGGTAGGTGTGCTCCCATCCGTTTTGCTTTCGAGACGATCAGGCAGTTAGCTTGCGTTTCTAACTGGCATTATGACCTATTCGACAGTACTACATCGGCGTCCGGATTGTACAGCACGATACGCGCGGTGTCGGCCCTTTCTTGCTCGCCGCGGTGGAGTGGGAGGAGCGCAACAAGATCAAGTCCTGAGCGAGCTGGAAAAAAAGAAGAAAAAAAAGGTGCAAATTGCTCGGCTGTATAGATGTATGGGCCGACCGTTTGACAAGAGAGATAGCCGTACCCTGCTTGTCTGCCGGGCAGCTTATAAACAACCTCGACTTGCCGTCGCGCGTCAGCGGCAAGGGGCAATAAACCCCGAGGAGCGATCCGCATCCCCCCCTGTATGTTGCGATAAGCCCATAACCCAGGATCGTTCGGTGGCCCAAAATCGAAGCGGATCCATCCCCCGTCAGGCCGGCGATTCGGGCTCGGGTCCTCGGCTCAGCGTCATTTGCTTTATGATCCATACACATGCTGGGCAGCCTGGGCTGAATTGCTGGACACGCGAAACTGAGCGCCGGACAAAGGCGGGCAGTGTTTGCCAGGAGTGGGACGGTCTGGCTGCAGGGTATATGAATCGTGCTTCTCCTTTCCCCTCTTTTTCGGCACGTCGCACCCGGATCGGTTCGGCCCCAGCGGGCTAGTTCGGACAGCTTTGACGGGATGTCGGCCGGGGGTGCCAAGTGTATATGCATGTGATATCTCGGAGCTTCCCCCAGCCAGTCCTCCTTCCTGGTCAGGCCACCCACCGTGCGGCCGTACACTCTTTTTGTTTTAGTCTCCGTCTCCTTTGATCCCCATCCTGTCCACTCTTTTTATCCTGGCATGAAGTTCACAATCCTCCGCGCCTTGGTCCTGGCCGCCATCATCGGCGTCGCGGCCGGCGCGCCCGCCGCAGCCGCGGGCAACTCGACTGCCACAACACTGCAGCACTGGCCCAAGGTGGCAGCGACGGCGCTCGACGCCATGATCAAGCGGCACGCAAACACGGGCGCCTACGCCTGCTTCGACATGGACAACACCTCATACCGCTTCGACCTCGAGGAGGCGCTGCTCCCCTACCTCGAGACGAAAGGCGTGCTGACGCGCGACAAGCTCGACGCGTCGCTGCGCGTGGTGCCGTTCAAAGACTCCGGGTCCACCAAGGAGTCGCTCTACGGCTACTACCGCCGGCTGTGCGACATCGACTCGCTCGTCTGCTACCCCTGGGCCGCGCAGGTGTTCTCGGGCGTGCCGCTGCGCGACCTCAAGCGACACGTCGACGACCTGATGGCCCTCAACGGCACCGTGTCCGCCACCAAGCTCGACGGCGACAAACCCGTCACCGTGGCCGTCAGCCCGCCGAAGCCGTTCCGGGGCCAGCAGGAGCTGTTCAACCGGCTGATGCAGAACGGCATCTCGGTATATGTGGTCACGGCCGCGTCCGAGGAGCTGGTGCGCATGGTGGCCTCGGACCCGAAGTACGGCTACAACGTGCCCGCCAAGAACGTCATCGGCGTCTCGATGCTGATGCGCAACCTGTCGGACCCGTCGAGGCCGCCCACGACGGCGCGCAAGCAGATCAAGGATGGCGTCTACGACCAGGCGGCCAACCTGAAGGACATGGTCATGACCCCGTACCTGTGGACGCCCGCGACGTGGATGGCGGGCAAGCAGGCGGCCATCATGACGTACATTGACGAGTGGAGGAAACCCGTGCTGGTGGGCGGCGACACGCCCGACAGCGACGGATACATGCTCTTCCACGAGGCGGATGTGGACAAGGGCGGGTTGAGGCTGTGGGTCAACGGCAAGGACAGCTCGATGAGGACGTTGCAGGGCATGATGGACAACGGCGCCAGGCGTCAGAAGGAGCTGGGACTGGAGGTCACGGCCGACAAGGGCTGGGTTATTGTGAAGCCCGATGAAATTCAGTGATGTGTGTCTGGTATTTATTCAAGCGAGCGACTTTCAGCATGGCGTACAATGAGGAATTGTCTAGTTTTGTTGTTTGCAGCCACCACCTTTGTCGATCCTTCCCTTCCTTTCCAGCGTCCATCACGTTGCAGGCATCCAGTCAGCCATGCTGCTCTCACGCCCGGCTTCTCGCTCACAGTTGCGCTAGCTAATCTCGTGCCGAGACCCTCTCAGTTGTCAGGAAAGCAAGGGCCCTTTCCAAGCGGCGCGATGTAGGCCGGCGAGGTGTTGACGCCGGTAAAGACCCAACCGCTGGGCACGTGTCGCTCACGCCATCGGGGGACGGCGACCTGGGCGTGTAGGCCCTGCAGAGGGTGCCGATCCTGCGGTAGAAGACGCAGTCGCGCGCCTGGTAGCAGGCGGTGCAGCACCTGTCGGTGCCCGCGTCGTCGGCCGTCACTTCGGTGCGGTGCTCGGGCATCTCATCGTAAGGCGTTCCAGCAGTGCCGCCAGTGTAGCTGTTTGTTCGGGTCAGCGTTATTTTCCAGCTTTGCAAGAGAGCAAGAGCGAGAGAAAAAGAGCCTCACATCTTGCCATTGATCCGGACGTCCTTGCAGACGCCAACCGAAACGGTGGCGGTGGCCGACGCGGTCGGCGTGAACGTGACGACGGACGTATCGACCGTGGTCGGCACGACGGTCGTGTCGACGGCCAGGGTCTCGGTGGCGGCGGCGGGCGTCTGCGTCTCGGTGACGTAGACCGTCATGACCGGCGTCGGGGCGGTAGTGACGCTACCCGCCACGCCGGCGCACGAGCAGGCGCTGGAGAAGCGCGCGGCGCTGGTGCAGGCCGACGCGTAGGCCGGGAGCGCCGTGGGCACGACGGTCACGGGGTTGGTGTTGGCGTTGGCGGCGGCGGCCTCGTCCCGCTTCTGCGCCGGCCCGACAGTCTGCGTCTGCGTCTGCGTCACTGTCGTGTGTGTGATTGTCTCCTCGACCTTGACCGTCGACGTGGCAGTGACGGGGTTGAAGGAGATGTTGGTCACCGGGAGCGTCACGACCGGGGTGGCGGTCGTCAACTTGACCGCCTCGGTATGAGTCCTGCGTTTATTAGCCAAAGGACTCCGGGTTTTGCACACAGGAGCCCGTGTTTTACGGCCTCGACTTACGATGTCGCCGACGTCACGGCTGTCACGAAGAAGGAGGAGCAGGCCTCGAGGCGCGTCGGTCGGGAACTGGGTGGCGCGGACGGCGCGAAGACAGTTGTCGGCATTTCAAGGGCTACGGGGCACCAGAGCGGCGGCCAGGGCCGGGAAAGCAAAAGCAAAGGCGGCCTTCATGGTGTCGGACAAGGGGTCTGTCTGTGAAAGGACATCTAGAAGGTTGGGGGTTTCAGGGAGATGAACGAAAGGACGACCGGGGCCAAGTTGATATTAGGTAGAGAAGCCGAGGAGGTGGGATTCGCCTTGGTGTCCTACAACTCTCCCATCCTCTCAGAGCCGGCTGGTCTCCTGAGTTTAGATACACATTTTCCATCAGCCATGTTTGTGCGTCTCGGAGTCGGACCGAGCTGAGTGACGCTCGACTCCAAAAAAAAAAAAAAAATTATATATATATATATATATATATATAAAAAAATAAAACGACATGGATTCGTAATGTCGATATGTTCCATAGCCCTGTCAAGCCGCTGCAAGGGAGCCCCAAAGCTGAGAGGGAAGCAGGGAAATTTTATCGATCGAATAATTGTTGATTAGACACTCGCCCTGTATTCTCCTTGGCAGCGGATTCAAGACTGTTCTGGACGCAGACGATCCCCCATTAAGGTCAAGAGCTGCAGCAGGGATGGCCGAGCTGGAAGGATTTTACGCAGCTGAACTCCCCGGCAAGCTCGCTGCCAAGATATAAAGATTAGTCTCGCCTATGTGCAAAACAAATAGTTCCAGTATCCCTAGGTCATGCAGCTGACGGTATTTGTTCCATATTGTCTGGACCGCACCGGGGAGCTTCCGTCCAGGCCGTTTTTGGAATGCACGGTGGCGAGCCAAGAACAGGATCCAAGCGGTGCCATCTCCCTCCCTTCGTATGAGAAATACGAGCATATCCGGGGCATGCGGTGAGGCTGCCTGCTGCGGCCACGGACGCAGTTGAGCGGGCCTGATCGCCAGGTACTTGGCCTCATCTGGGCGCAGTGGTATTCGGTATTCGGCACAGTCGAACGCCGAGACAGCAGCCTCTTCGATCGAGACAAAGTCCCCACAGGTAGGACAGATAACAATCTTAGGAGGAAATATTCCGGGCGTTTAAATGAGACTACCTAGTTTGCGGCGCGGGTGAAAGACGTCGTCGCAAACGCCCCGTAGCTGCCAAGCGGCCTGGTCCGGGCCAGAAACACCCTTCATCGAATCGCGCTAAAGTTCCGCCGTCTGTCGAGCCGTTTCTTCTCGTCGGGTAGGTAATCGCAGCTCACGGCCAGAGCCTCCACGCCGCCATTTGGCTTTCTTTGCTTGTATACTGGCGCTTTTTTCAGACTCGTGTTGCTAGCTCTATTGTCCTCGAACGTAACAATAATGGTCATGCCAATGAACCAAGGGCGGATAAACAGCGATTATCTGCCTGGGTATCTACTGCAAGTCCGTGACGAGGCCCTGGTGGCCGTGACAACGAGCAACACAGGGCCATACCCACCGGAATATACGGGACCCGTCCCCTCTCCCCTTGTGAGCACATGAGCTACACCTATGTATACATGACGCTGCTGTTCGGCGAGACAGCCATCTCAGCCGTCTTGGCGAAGGGATGCGTCCATCGCGTAACGGGTTCTGGTGGCCGGTAATGTTCTCGACGTAGTGCCTAAGGCGCCCGTATGCGTCCTCCAATTCCCTTGCCGTATCCAGCATATTCCGATCGTTCTTATACACCGGGTCTTTCGACAGGCCGGTGTCGGCCGTGGGCATATAGGCATTCGTTTTGGTCGGGCCGAGGCACTGATGGCGGTGGAGAGCTTGTAGACCTTGGCGTTGATATGATCCCAGCAGCCGCCCAGGCCTAGATGCATGAGGATGTCAACGTGCTTGTTGCCGGCGGTCTTGCCTGTTACAGCGACGTCCACGCACGTATCGAGCCCGCCCGTCCACGGACCGGGTTCGATCGAATGAGCCGACTTCATAGTGTTCGTCTCCACCTCGCCGTAGCCCGTCGGCTGGGCTCGCGGCAAGAGGACAGCAGGTCTCCTTTGGCGCTGTTCTTGGGTGGCTTCCCGGCGGCGGGGGCCGCGCTGCCTTCGCCACAGGCTTGCTGCAGTACGTCTTCACGAAGGCCAAGGCTTGCTTGCTCCGCGGGTCGGGGCCAAGTCCTGGACCGGCGGCAGTCTTGCCGGCCCGTGCGGACAGGCCGACGGTTGCGTCATCAGGTCTATAAACGTGTTTACTTGAACACGGACATCTCTCCCCGAAGACCTCCCCGGAAGGATATGACCAGCTGGCTAGATGCCTAGGCGGGTGGGCATCTGCGGGTCAGCAGGCGATGAACTTACCGAATAACTTGGTAAACGGTCCAGCGGCCGACGTAGCCAGAAGAAACCACACCAGCAGCACTTTAGAGATGCATGTAAATCTCGTGTTTGGTTTGTGTGGAGAGGGCGAAGTCTAGTGAAACGCGGGCAATTTGATACGAGGTAGAGGTTGAGGTTTTGCTGCTGTGGCTGTTCTCCAATGGTTGGCGTTGGCGGCTGCTGTGAAAAGGGTCTGTGCGACTTTTGGTGTTTATGTTGAATGATGACTGATACTGCTGGGAATGGTAGTACGGGTCAGACCAGGACGTGCCGGAAATAGTTGGACAGCTTATAGCAGTCGAAATCGGCTGGCCTGCACCCGCTGGACGATCAGATTCATAAGCAAAGGCCAGAGTAAACAAGCAAGGCCTTGTGACATTACTGCAACCGCTAGGGGTGGCTCAATAGCATTAGTAGGAGTCTATCTTGACCGGGATCCGGCCTCGTTGGGCGGCGTTCTTAGTGACGTCTTCGACAGTTTGCAGCAGGCCAGAAGGATCGGATCCATGTGCGAGTGGATTGATTGGCTGTGTGCTGCCTCCCCCTCAGTTTAGGTAATTATCGCGTCAAGTTCGCGCCGTCTTGGGTGCGCGCTTTCTTTCCGACAACCCTCCAAATTCCCAAAGAAAAAGAAATCCTCATTTGTACCATGGCTGCTCCCATGCCGCACCATCTTCGGATAATCAACCCCTCATACACCTCCCACGGCCATGGTGACGATGCCGGCCCCTCGTTCGGTCGCTTCTCCCAACTTCCCGCCGAGCTCCGGCTGCGCATTTGGCAGATGTCGCTGGAGGACCACCGCCGCCTGTTAAAGATCTACATTGACATGAGGCCTTCGGCCCCTCCGGTCCTGTACGACTCCCCTCCAGCCCCAGGCGCCCCTGGGATTCCGGCCTACTCGACGCGCAACCAGCTCGGCAACGTGATCAGCGGTCGCAACTATGTCGCCAGCACGCGGGGCCGGCAGGTCCACAGCAAGCTGCTGCGCACCAGCCGCGAAGCCCGGGAGGTGGCCCTGCGCTTCTTCCGCGTCCATATCCCCCTCCACTTCGGCACAATCAATAATATGTATGCGCCCGTCGCGAGGGGCACGCTTTACCTCAGCCCCGAGTACGACGTCATCCATCTCAGCTCGTGGCGCGGCAACGACACGGATAACCATCCGTTTCTGGACTTCATCCACGACCTGAAAGCTTACGACCCGCGAGGGACTGGGATCTGCAATTTGGCTCTGGGCGGCAGAGGGATGGAGGACTTGCACTCCCTCACGGAGCGGCCCACAGACGCCGCCCCCGCAACGACGGCATTCGTCGACTGCCTTTCGCGGCTGCAAAGTATCACCTGGATGGCCGATTCCTACTGTGGACGGGCCATAATGGGGTGGATGCGCGGCATGCCCGACATTGGCGTCCGTTTCAACCATTCTATGCCTATCAGGGGCGCCAGTCCCCGATTCAGTCTTGTCGGCCGAGACCCTCGACCGGTCGGCCCGGAGTTAAAGTACGTCGCGACGACCACCGACGACCCTCGGCAGATGCATGTGTGGTGGCGGGAACTACTGGAGAGGTGGGAGATCCGCCAAGCAAGGCCGACAAAAGAGCGGGTTCTTTTCGCTTACAAGCCCGATGTGCACTACCCGAGGAATGAAGTCTGGGACGCCAAAACGGCCGACGGCCTCCTTAAGGAGGAGGAGGACAGCTGGATCAGGGTTCAATTGAGGTATCATGCTTCCGTCCGGAGGTATGCTGGAAGGATACCAGTTGAAGGCCCAGACGAGCTTGCAAAAGCCACGAGGCCGGCCATTGGGTTCTGGTTGTTTCCCATCGAGGCTTTGGGAGATGGCGAGGAAAGAGTCGCCAGAAGGGGGCCTTACGCGGTATATGACCTCACGGGCCACCGGCCCGAACTGGCCCTGTCATATCTCCCGTGACTGGGTGACCACTGGGGAATCAAACGGCCCGAGCCTTCTCGCATTTGACAGTTTCAGCTTTGCCCGTATTTCCCAATAGGGGACATTGGGCTGACGGCTGGAGTCGGTACATTATCTCACCGCTTCGATTTCTTGTCGCCCGTTGTTAATCCAAAGGAAACCGAGGTTACAGCCGCATGATACCACCCGCACTCCTCTCAGTATGGCGAGGCCGCCCGTCGCTCTGAATACTCCCCGGCAACATTCCCAAGCCCCATGCGCGTCCTGAACGACACACGCTTCGGCTCACCCCAGCCCGTTCCCGCTGTTGCCGTCCGTGATCTTGTCCCCAGGATGCCCCTTCCCTCCGCCATGTGTGCCCCCGGCCCCGACCTCGCAGACGCCGAGGCTCCTCCTCCGCGCCCATCCGCCCCGGCCGGAGTCCGCCCGTCGCCGCCACGGAGCGCCAGCGGCGCAACAGCCGCCGTCGCCGCGCAGCACCGGGGCGGGCCCCTGCCCCGCCTGGAGCTCAGGCCGCTCGCGTCCTCGGTCCACTCGCGGCCCTCGTCGTGGATGTGGTACATGGCGTGCAGGTCTCCCGACATGGGCTGTCGCGCCAGGGGTCGATGTCGACTGCTCGACTTCCGCGGCGGGTACGTAATCGCGACTGCGAGCGCTGGGGGGCCCGGGGAACCTGCGAAACCTCTGTCCCAGGCTGTGCTAGATCCTGTCGGGGACTGGTAAGGCGAGCCCGTTGGGACCATGACCCAGGAGAGCTCGACTTCCCCCGCGGCTGCTGCGCGGGGGCTCTGCCACCCGTTGGGGTTGTAGAGGTTGACGGGGCATGGGATGCATCTTTTGGCTGGCTTGACCCGGTCCAGGTAGCGGATGGGTGGCCGAAGCGATGATGCATTCACCTCGGGCATGTTCAAGGGGATGATGAGAGCCATTTTGGTTGGATAGAAAATGCGTGTTTTTGTGAATGCGAAGACTGATGTGCGGGTTATAGGCGGTTCTTGTCTGCAAAGGAACAACTAGGCCGTTGGAGCTGGCTCTTGTGGAAACTGCCCGATGGCTCTATTTCTAGAGGGATGGACGGATTTAAATGGCGGATGTCTACCGTATGTAATCACCGGACGGCGCGCGACGCTTCGCCCCGAGATTCCCGGGCTCGTAGGATTCCCATCATTTCCAGAAAAACATCAGAAAGCACTCTAGTTTTGGCCTTCGGCGCCGAAAGACCGCGGCCCTTCTCCGCCTCCGCTGGTTGCCGATGATCATCGGGCTCAATAAGGTACCCGGAGTGAGGGTTATGATGGGATGGATGAGACATCGACGCCCGACTAGGCGCTTCGGAAATTCTTCTGCATGTAATCATCTGTCAGGCGCAGAAAAACGTTCAAACTTTGCTTGACGGTTGCCCCGACCACGGACGCCGATGTCAAGCCGGTGGACGGTTGGGATGAAATAGGGCCGTTTTGATGCGGCTGAACCGGCAGGCGGGCGGTTCGTCGCAGGGTGAATACCGAGAGCTACCTATCTGGTCGTCTCATGTCGGAATATCGATAACCTCAGTAATACATGTCGATATGCCACTGCTCCTGATGTAGATGATTCAGGGAAATAGTACAAGCCGCGTAGTGAGCAGGACAGCTTGAGGAAAGTTAGGGGGCGCGTGTTGCACGGTGGGGGTGGGAAAATGTGATCTGCGTGGTCTCGTCCCTGCGGTCTCCTCTGGGCCAAAGGCGAGGATTTCCGCCACGGAGCATTCCCAAACCAGCATCGGCAGGACGCCACAAGTGCGAATGAGGAGGGAAGTGCGAGTTGCGAGGTGGTCTGCGTCGTGTCGGCATCCTGGGCCGTAAGAAAAATGGCTTGGGGCTGCGCGTGGAAAGGGGTGGAAGAGATACCCCCGTCAGTTCCATGGTACAGGTAAGAATCTGATCGCGATCTGGCAATGGGATGCGCAGCCAGGCAGCAAAGGAATGCTTGATGTCAAGGTCGGGTGTTGAAAAACTGATATGGAGGTCGGTCCACACCTGTCCGGCCTGCTGGGACGCGGCATCGACGGCAAGTCAAGATACAATGTCCTCCATTGCGCAGGGTGCAGGGAGCTTGTGGATTGCTGGGAGTGCATCATCTCCCGACCACAGGTGTGGCTCCTTCGGGGTCGGAGGTCATAAGTCGAGGAAGGAGCCATGGTCGTCAACAACAAGCAGCCTGCGTGGTCTAGTGGTTAGGACGTCGCTCTGCTACTGGGGGCTGGTAGCTTCTCTGCACCGCTGGCCGGTCAGAGAAGCTGTCCTCTAGCGAGTAGCGAAGGCACCGGTTCGAATCCGGGAGCGGGCATTTCTTTTTCTTTTCGTTTTTTTCCAAGGGGCAGACCCGCTTGGTTCTTTTCTCCTTTCCTACTGCGAGGCCGCGTTATTCTGCAACGCGATAACCGCTTGCAAGCACGTCGATTCTATCGCCGAGCGGTGTTGAATGGGGACAAAGACAGGAAGGCACCGGAAAGAGGCCGACCTGTGGCTGCTGCGATGGAAGGCTCTCGCTACAAATAGACACCTTTGACCCACTCCTCGGTGGGCAAGACGAGCGACGCTGCCAGACTGCTCTCTTCGGCGCCTGGGGAACATGTCAAGGCGACGCACAATAGAGCATCTACGGCTGATTACCCGTCCTCCTCGTGCATCTCCCCGTTCCACGAACGTGTGCGCGACAGACCAAAGTACCGCGCGGCCATGGACCAACAATAAATGTCCATCTACCTGATTATCACCGTACCAAAAAGCGTTCATAGAATTTGTTTCTTCACGGACAGGACACATTGTGAGAAGCAAAGACGCCACGTCGGCGAAATAACAGCCGACCCAGATTTTGGTCATGATATTATGCTACACTACGGCTTCTCAGCTGCATAAGGCACGAGAGCCTTGCCCGCCAGCGCATCCTTGTAAAAGTCTTTGACGGTTATGGGCGCGATGCCCGGGTAGAGCTTGCGGCTGTCGAGGTAGCCCAGATAGTCTGCTACCTCTGGCACGCTGTCACCGCGGACGCCCATCGAGTAATAGTACTCGGCGCACGTCAGCGTCGTGGTGGCCTCCTCGCTGTCCGGGTCCTTGGCCAGCGCGGCTTTGGACTGGGCCATCGTCTCCTCCATCTGCTCCTTTGTGTACTGCAGGTGGTATGTAAGCGATGCTTGCCACTAAGAGAACAGCAACAGCAACAGGCGCATGCGTCGAAACTTACAAAGGTCCTCTCCACCTTCTCGCCGCTGAGCTCCTCGAGCGCCTCCACGACCTGGAGCGAGGTGAGCACCTGGTCGTAGATGTGCACGTGCTTGTTGATGGTCTGCGGATCCGCGAGGATCTTGGCCGCGTGCGGCCCGATGGAGTGTATGTCGGCAAAGGCGATGGGGGTGCTGCCGTCGCCCCAGATCCGGGCGTCGTCCATGGGCGGGACGACGATGTAGTCGGTGCGGCCCGAGGGGACGCGGTAGGGGAGGTTCTGGTACCACCAGGCCACGTCGATGACGGTGTAGGGCAGCCTCTGGAGCTTGATGTGGTTGACGATGGCCTCCTTCTGCTCGCGCATGCCCATGACGCCGTACGGCGGCATCACGGGCGCGAAGTTGTTGGGCACGAAGCGCTTGACCCCGGCCTCCTTGCAGATGTCGATGAGCGCTTTTGCCTTGTCCAGCTCGAAGAAGTTGGCCGGCGCAATGACGACGTCGGCGTCCCTGAGAAGCTCGACCGAGTCTTGGCGCTGGCTGTCGACGTCGAGGCCGACGACCTTGACGCCCCTTTTCCTGTACTCGGCGTTCTCGGGCTTGTCCACACTGCTGGGACGGCTGATGGCCGTGATGCCCTGAGGATTGCCTTGTGGTTAGTGAACGTTGTACGTTGCCAGTTGGGGGCAGGGAGTCGAGTCGATCCTACAAAGTTTGTCGGAGACTTGATCATGCCGTCGATGATCTGCTGGGCTGTATTGCCTGTGCCGCCGAAAACGAAAACTTTGATTGGAGACGACATGGTGACGGCCGGCGTCCTGCTTTCGTGTTGGGTTACACAGGTGAGTGTGATTTCCTTGATACGCGTCCAGCTTCTTTGATGAGCGGCTGTTGGCGGCATTTATCACCGTGGTCGCCTCCGTTGCATCTCGGAGCCAAACCCCGCGTCGTGGCGAGTAATCGCGAACCGATGCTAGAAGTGGACATTCTGACGAAGGTCTGTGACACCAGGGGTTTGCGTGCTGCTGGGGATCGGGTTCAGCGCTGCTACGTGGTCTGTGCTGTGCGGATGCAAAGAATTGAATCTTTCTACCAAAACACATCTTTATTTCCTTTTTGCACAACCGCATAACCCTTCGTCGAAACATCGTGGTTGGACCTGAGGAAGCGAGTAGAATGAGCCTGCCAGACCACGTCACCGGAGGAGGTTGAGTTCTTTTCTCCCGAGACCGGTGGACGATGGGGGCAGGACAATTACGTAAGGCGGTCAGTGGCCTCCTTGAGGCAGTTGCGGCAGTCGCGGACTGGGAAGGTGGCTGCTACTGGAACGTACCCGCCCTAGTGTGATCTCTCAATGCAGCCAAAGCTGGGTGCTGTATTGACGAACGGCGTCCCTCCATGGCGTGCTAGACCTCCTCTCGGAAAACATGTTTTGTTACTACTATGACCTCTTGCGCCTACCTAACTAGCATGTTGAAAAGGAACAGTATTTTGACCCTACCCAAAGCCAACGTTATTTTGCCACCTGCTTACACTCGCTCATCCTTGCTTCTACGTCTCTCTCCCTAGCAGCGCCTCCACTTGAACGCAAGCTTCTCCGACGACACCTCGAAGTTGCTGGTCCCCTTGTCTGGCAGCACGATCCTGAAGATGACGTTGGCGATGTGGCCGTCGCTGGAGCACGCACTCCACAAGCCCTTGTCGCCCGGGCTCGAGTGTACGTCGAGCGGCAGGCTGACCGACGAGTCCTTGGTGTTCTCGAGAGCACCGTCGAGAGTTTGCTGCAAGGGAGTCACAAGTCAGTCCACAATCTTTCTCGCTTTTCGAACCCTGGCTAACCACCCATCCATCACCACACGCAAACCAGTGCAGACACATACCGTTTTCTCCGCATCGGCCGAGAAGAAGATGGTGCTGTAATACTCGAGCGACGACTTGGGCGCCAGGCTGCCCTTACCCTCAGCCCAGACGTCGGACAGGGCGAGCTGCCAGCCCCTGGAACCGCTGTCGCGCGTCGAGATGTGGATCTGGCACGCCGACATGCGGTTGGACTTGTCGGGCGTCGTCGAGGCCCGGAAGCGCCCGTCAAACGTCAGCGTGATGGGCGTCTCGAGGTTGCCGCCGTCCTCGTACGTCAGCTTGGGCGCGTGCCCCTGCGGGCAGCCGTTGCCCGAGAACTTGACGTCGGACCACCGCGGCGGCGCCTCCACGTCGGCGTCTTCAGGCGAGGGCGAGGGCGCCGACGCCGCCAGGGGCGCGAGGGCGGCGAGCAGCGCGGTGAGATGGGCGAGGGGCGTCATGGCTGCGGGGTCTGGATACCGAGGCAAGGAGGAAACAGGGGCAAGGCCAGGGTAATTGTATAGGTAGGGCTCTTGCGTGGTTGGACGTGCAGGTGCTAATTGTCCATACAGCGCGGTCGTACTGTCGATGGGTCTAGACAATATCTGGATATCATCCAGAGACTGGGTCGGCTCGCGTTCTTATAGACAATGGCCATCCGGGCGACAAGAGAGGGTGCTCCAGTCACACTCGGTCTGCCTCTGCTAACACGCAACGATATTGGGCAGGTCTTCTTCACATGATCCCAGTCTCCTCACTCCTCTTTCCCTTTGGGCCTCTGCTCGGGGCACGATCAAAATTTCCTCGGTGCCAGAATTTGCCATCTGCACTGGTGTTATGTTGCTTTTCAGCTCTGCCCATGGTCCGAAAGGGGGAATTTTGCCAACCAATGTCCGCCGCTGCTGCTCTGGTTCGCCCAATCCATGCGTCTGTTATTGCCATTTATCCATATTACCTGGAAGAACAACATCCCTAAGCTAACCCGCTACCAGACATAGACTCGGTCCAGGCCATGTCGCTTCCGGGTCTTCTTTTTTTCGACGCCGTCCCCAGCCGTCCGCAATAAGGCTCTACCCGCAATCTGGGTCGTCGCGGAGGGACGTCGCCATGTGATGCAACACAGTCAAAAATAGCTAACATCTATCCCATGGTTAGGCTCGTTTATTTTTCCAATTCTCCCGCGCCGTCGCTTTCCTGTCGCCCATGGGGACCCCTCGTTTCGCACGACCGACGGCGGCCGGGAGCGGTGGCGCCATGCACAGGACCCTGGCTTTCACTCGTCGCTTCAATCTAAAATAAATGAAAGCGAGCGGTGGTCGTGGCTCCACACTTCGAGCCCGTTCATCGTCTAGACCCTGAAGGATACTAGGGGTAAGCTGTCGCCTCCAAGCATATCTCCACCACAGTCCTCAGGTCGTGACGGGTCGTCCGGATACCATTGAGGCTTGGCGCCCCGCGTCTGCGGCTGCTCATCTAACCGGGATGCTACGCCAGTCATTTTTGCCGTCTGCTGTCCTCCAGTCCGGATCTCTCGGGCGGCGCGCCAGACAGCCCAAGTGGCAAATTAGCCATGGCTCGTGTCTGAGTTTCGCCACGCCGAGAAGGTGTTTCTAAAGATAGCCCGCCGGGACCAAGGTTCTGGCGACGGAGCAGCTGCAAGGGCAATACGCCACTGGAACTCCAACGTGGCACATAGCAGTAGGAGCCTTGAAGGACCAATCCGGGGGTTTCAACGTACAACACAATGCAGGAGGGGAGGGCCCTAGGTTCTATATAATACAATATAGCCAATTCATTATTTTTAACTCCGGAGAAGGCCGGTCTCGACAAGGGTATTCTAAAGCTGGGCGTTCTAAGTACACTCTTCCCATAGTAGGGTTGTGCACAACGAGATGTAGCAAGCAGAGCATGCGCCTGATACAGCCCCGGCCCAGACCAGCGTTTACAGCGGGCAAGGAGAGCATCCATTGGATATCGTCCGTGTAGAATAATGAAGAAACACGCTTCCCATCTTCTAGAAAAGACGTGCCCGGACCCACCCCATAGAAAGCATGGCAGGACAAAGAAAAGAAGAAGACCAGACAAAGGGGAAGAACTTTTTGTGGTTACAGCAACATAACCAGACAAGGAATGATCCAATCACTGCGGCCGCACGGCGCCGGCCTCGTAGGCGCCCCAGCGGTGGTGGATGAACTGGCGCACGTTCCTGCCCCAGAAGGCAGCAGGCACGGCGACGAGCCCGAGCAGCAGCATGATGGCGGCGACCTGCAGGCTCGCGCCCTCGAAGCCCTGCGACTCGATCCAGGGCTCGACGGTGTAGCTGAGGCCGAAGCTGAGGATGTAGCTGACGCCGCCGACGACGGTCAGGGCGGCGGCGGCCCAGCGCGGGAAGACGGCGGTGGCCCAGAGGGTGTTTGCGACGGCGCCGCTGACGTACGAGAAGGAGTTGAGGCCGTACGACACGTAGATGCAGGCCGGGTGCCAGGCGTGGCGCACGGCGAGGCCGTAGATGACGAGGCTGAGCACGCCCGTGGCGACGGGCAGCGCGAAGCCCGGCAGGTAGTACTCGGCGTGCCGGACGCCGCCGTTCCGGCGCGTGAGCCGGTGCGTCATGTGCTCGATCACGAGCCCGGACCCCGGCCACGCGAGGAGCGAGCCGACGCCGGCGGCCAGGTTGACGAACGACACGGACCGCGGGGCCAGGCTGTAGGGCGGCGCGAACAGCACGGCCGCGTAGGTGGAGCCGATGAGGATCATGCCGCCAAAGTTGACGGCGTTGAGCAGCGCGACCCAGAACAGCAGCGGGTTGACCAGGCACAGGCCCGTCTGCGGGAAGAAGGCGAGCGCGGACCGCCAATCGCCGCCGGCCGCCCTGCGCACCGCCAGGTGTCGCCCCGCCCACGACGAGACGGCGCTGCCGCCGCCGTAGCGGTTGTTGCCGCCGCCCGTGGGCCCGCGCAGCTTGGCGTTGCGCGCGAGGACGGGCGTGATCGTCGTCGTGGACGACAGCGGGTCGATGGAGCCGTCGCGCGAGGGCGTGCGGGCCATGGTGAACGAGCCGTCGTCGCGCGAGGACGGGCGGCGGCCCAGGCTGAGCTTGACGTCGGCGCGGCTGCCGCCGAGGCTGCGCTCCTCGTCGTCGTCGTCCCAGACGCCGCCGCTGCGGGGCCAGCCGCCGTTGCCGCCCGAGTGCGGCGGCGGTAGCGGCGGGGTGGGCCGGCCGCCGGGGACCTCGTCCCAGTCCTCGTACATGCGGATCTTCTCGGACCCGCCCTGGACCAGGATGCGGCCGTCGAGGGCGACGGGCGGCCTCAGGAAGTAGGTCTCGGGCACGAAGAGCCAGACGAGCACGAACAGCACGGCCTCGGGGATGGCCCAGGCCCGGTACATGGGCCGCCACTCGGTCGACAGGTTGTTGGTCAGCGGCACGATGCAGATCAGCAGCTGCGTCACGAAGGTGGCCAGGCCCCAGTTGGCGGCGATGGCGTTGGAGCGCTGGTGGATGAAGGTGAGGTCGATGATGACCAGCATGGCCTGTCGCTCGGTGGGTCAGCATATGAAGGGGGCAAGGCTTGGCAGGGCGGCGGAAAAGCAGACGTACGGTGCTGGACACCACCCCGTTGGCCAGACCCTGCAGGGCGATGGACACGATGTACATGCCAAAGGACGTGGACACGCCGCTGAGCAGGGTGGCGAGCGGCATCAACCCGGCGCACAGGATCAGGACCGGGCGGCGGCCGAGCCAGAGCGACATCGGGGTCCATATCACGCATCCTATGCCCATGAAGAGGGTCGGGACGGCGGTGGTGTGGCCAATCGTGAAGGGGCCGAAGGCCTGTGGTAGAAAAAAAACACGTCCCTATCAGCTTCGATCCTGTCATCTAGTACGGGGAGGCTTCCTTACCACGGCCTCGCCCATCTCATGTATCAGGGCCTTGAATATCAAGGCCGGGAACTGCTGGATCGCGACGCCGATGGCGCCCATGGCCGTGATGATGCAGATGATGCGGCATCGCTTCAGCAGGCTCCAGCCGAGCGGGTCCTTGGGCGAGCTGCTGGGGATGGGGAGGCTGAGCAGGTGGCCGTCGCCGGAGACGAGGTAGACGCTCCCGGGGCTGTTGTCCTCCTGCTCGGCGGCCGAGGTCCGGCTTGAACTCCTGGAAGGCATCTTCCCTCGTGGTGGCGTGTTGTTGTTGATGCTGCTGCTGCTGCTATTGTTGTTGCTGTTGTTTACGGGGGAGGTCCTCGCTCGAAGGCGGAACAGGCGGCGGCCCAAAGAGAGCGGCGCGGTGGGCAAGACGCGGGATGGACGGGGAGGGGTAAACGCATCGGGCTATATATGCCAGATCGGTCAATGTCCCCGTGTAGCTAGCTGATTTGGTTGGTTTGCTGGATGTAGCCAGCTGGCTAGCCGAGCGACCTGGGAGCAACAATGGCGACTGGTTCGGTCGAGTGGCTGGCTGGCTGGCTGGTCATCCCATTGCCTTATATCGTCAGAGTCTCTTCTCGTGTCCAGGAACGAAAAGGGCGCCATCATCGGCTCAGGAGGGACCGGCACTGGCCGGGACTTGCCGGGGCTGGCCTGCGAGACTTTGTTACCTGACCGCGAACGGCTCGATATAAAGTTTATCAATCTCGGCGCGGACAAGCAGTAGCAGGCACGCTAGATGTGGGGCTTTCCTCCACCCCCATGCTGTGAAAGCTTGCCAGTCATGTTCCCAGCTCTCTGCCTTTTGCTGTCCTGGGCCGGTACCTGCCGCGAGCCTCCCCCATCGCAGCCAAAATAAGCTTTCGGCCTGCGACCCGCGAGAATCGCATCGCTGTTTCGTGTTCAGTGCTGGACGATCGACGGTCTATTTTTTGTTCTTTGCTTTGGCCCCTCTCCTAGGCCACTATCCTGTGAGTTATCGGAGAAATGAGGATCTTCTATTGGGTCGGCTGTAAACCTCCCCGCCACACAAAACATTTCAAGCCGAACCCACCTCCCAAGCGTTCTGTGATACCCATCGTCGCCGCCAAGTCCCTCGACGACCTCGAACTTTGGCCGCTCTGGGCGTTAAGGTTCTTTTTGGGGTTTCATAGGGAACACATCGGGTGAACCACCCGCTGGCGGCAATGACACGCTGCTTGCAGGGCGGACCCTGCTTTCCGTGGCGATCCTTGGTTCTGTTTCAAGCTCTGCCCCAGCCCGCCCCGCCCTGTGCTCATAGCGTGCCGGCGCTACGATTTACCAGCCCGACCCGGCAGGGCTTGATTGAGAAGAGATCATGACTGCCGGGCTTTTGTCAGTGGGCTGCATCCCTCTGTTTCTTACCCCTTAAAGCTTCCTCAGGGCTGCAGATTGCCCGGCCTGCCAGCCCGGCATGTCGTATCGCGCCGATCTCCTTGTGCTTCCGATAGATTGGCTGACAACGCCGTGCTTAGTTAGCACTCCTCAGCCATCACGTCACTGAACGAGGCAGAAATCGGTTAAAGGTTTCGACTACTCGTCCACTTTTTTGTGAAGCACTGGGTGCTTGGCCAGCGGCTGTAGCCCCGCGGAGACCCGAGATCACGTCTATGTATTTATCTAGATAGGTATGCACCTCGACCATCTTCATCACGAAATCCATGCGGCAGCATGAAAAGCTGCGGTAGTGACAAATGCTTCTCTGCTGGAGAATACGAGGCACATACGGGGAAAAAATAATGCCCAAACTCTGCACGGTCGAATGCGTCCAAAACCGGAGCAAGGCCCTCCATCCAAAGTTTAAGCAAACGAAGAGACATTTCCGGCTCCCGAGCCCGAGCCACCGCTTCATACCATATCATNTCTTTTTTTTTTTTTTTTTTTTTTTTTTTTTTTTTTTTTTTTTTTTTTTTTTTTTTTTGGTCTACAGTACTCTAACGAACCCAGTAAGTCGGAACGGCACTCGAGCAAATCAAAAATCCCCGACCCCGATCTCATCTGCTGCATGTGCATATGCAAGGCAAGCTTTTCCACGCTCGGCCTTTTATTTTCCCACGCTTGTCCTCGATCCGGCATAGTAGGTCTGGACCCTGCGTTTCCATCCCGTCGATCTACTACGTAGAGGCACCTGCTGTGCCCACCCTGGCGGTCCAGTCGCATTCCAAGCTGCTCCCACCCACCCCGCGGGGGACCCGGCCCGCGGAGACCGTCAGCCCATACATAGTCTCCCACTGGGTCAGTCTCAGTGAATAAAGATTTAAAGATTTTTAAAGTGACGGCGGCTTTGACTCCCCTAGAAAAAGTGGTGGCTAATGGCGGGAGGCATGCTCCGACAAAAGAAGAAAAAAGACCACTTCGCTGGAGCCCGTCAGATAAATGCGTGGGCAAAAGTGTCTTTGATTTCCCGGGACAGCATCTTCTCAACGCCGTCTGCGATTAGCAGCTTGTCACCCGTCGCGGTGGGAGGCAATCCCGACCGACGGACTAGTAACGAGCACTTATCCCGGCCGACCGAGGCCGAGACCCCATCCACCCATCCCTACACAGCTGCAGCCTAGAGGTCTATGTAGATCTGGATTTGCCGTACATGGGATCTCATGACGGGAAGGTTATTGATCCTTCTTCCTCCTTTTCCGCCCCCTGTGGCGCAGGTTTCCCAATGTGGCATCCCCGTCGCCCCGTTCGGGCAACACCCCAGGCACGGCAACTAAAAGTGACTTTGTATGGCGTCGATCATAATACACACACATCACTCTACCCCACCCCCTACCGCGCTACGGAGCGGTCGGGAGACACGAGCACGCCGAGCTGACGCGGGAGATGACGTTGGCCTGGCACGCCTGCCGCGCGTATTCGGGCACGACGGCGACGTCGGCGACGTGCGTCTTGGTGAACTCGCCGCAGAACTTTTGGCTTTCGCCGAGCCGGCCGCTGACGCTGCCGGACCGCATCGCGCGGAGGCAGTTGTCGGCGCTGCAGGTTTTCGGCTTGCACGCCTCGCGCCTGGTCATCTTGACGAGGTATCTATGTGAGGCCGAAGGAGGGGGTTAGTATGTACGTAGCAGACTGACATGTCTTCTATAAGTAGATGGGGCTCGGGATAGAGGTAAGCAGAACGGAAATTACCCTCCGCGTTCGATCGTGTTGATAAAGATGAAGCCGGACGGGAACATGGCGTACGACGACCACGACCCGACAAACTCGACGGTGCCGCCGCCGGGGAGGTGGTCGTCCTCCGGGTGGATGTCGAAATACGCGACCTCGCACACGCTGTTGCCCGTGGGATCCTCCTTCACCGACGAGACGTCGTACACGCGCATGCCGGCGCCGTAGTTGGACTGGTAGATCAGGTCGCCGACCACGTAGAGGTTGTGGTCGATGCCGCGGTTGGCCGCCTTGAACAGGCCCGTCTGCTTGGGCCTCTCGAGGTCGCGGATGTCCCAGATGTAGGTGGTCGGGTATCCGTCCTTGGAAGGGCCGCTGGCGTCGACCTCGTCGTACTCGTCGTCCATGAACAGGTACTCCTGCCAGTTGACGTCGTTGACCCAGCCCTGGTGCGTGTACTCGGCGCCCTCGTACGAGGTGATGGAGATGATGGTCGAGTTGACCTTGTTCGTGACGTCGTAGCTATTGGAAGGGAGCTGGGTTAGTCGCGGGGCTGTGGGCAAGGTAGTGCCTAAACGCAAAGGGAAACCATACATGGTCAATGTGTCCTCGTTGTAGCCGTAGCAGATATCACGGCCCTGATACCTGGTGTCGGGGCCACGGTAGATCAAGCATTGAGCCTGTCCCGGGGTTAGCATCTTCGGGAACTCCGTGTGAACGGGCAGACGTACATCATGGACATAGCCGTCGTCACCGTTGCATCCCAGAGCCTTGGGGTTAGCAGGGTCGTCCAGGCTGAAGAAGTGCAGGCCGCCCTTGCAGTACTCGTTGCGGGGCTGCACGCCCACGGCGACGCCGTACTTGGCCTCCTCGTTGATCACGACGTTGTGGCTCCGCCCGATAGGCAGTGTTTCGTTGAAGTGGCCGTGGAGGTCTTTATCGTTGGTAAACAGCACTGGAGCGTCCGCCTTCTTAACATCTAGAAGCTGCAAGGAGCAGAGAGAGGGTCTCGTTAGCAATGTGTGTAGAGGCTCGGTGGCTCTCGGTTGCTTGCCTTCTTCATGTCGAAGATCTGGATGCCGTTGCCCTCGAGCTCGCTGCCGATAACCATGTAGTGCATGTACGGGCGAATCTCGGTCCAGTATGCCCTGTCAGCCACACGCGCCCACTTGGGACTGGTTTTCAAGAATAGCGTGGTCAGCAAATGGCACAGGGTTCAGTATCATGTCCACAGGTCGACTCACAGGAATCCGACGTGGTGCATCCGGCCTTCAGGGAGGATCTCGATAAAGGCAACTCCATCGTACATGCCGCTGACGATGAACTCGCGACCAGACTCGGGGTCAGTCCAGCCCCACGAGGAGCTGCCGCTCTTGCCACGGTAGTCGGTGTTGGGAGAGCCAAGGGTGGCGTGGTTGATGAAATCGTAGAGGTCGATCTATGCAATGTTAGTTATAGGTGCTCGATATCCAAGACGGTATTGCTGGGCTACGGCATGACGGGCATCCCTGGACTCACGTTTTTGCACCTGAACTTGTGGGCCGGGCTGTCAGGGATGGCCTGGGCGAAGCCATCTACACACTTGGTGTAGCCGAGCCTGGGCCATTTGGTCGAGTTCATCAGGCCAGCCTCCTCCTCGGCGGCCCAGTGCGACTGTTTGCAGAAAAGACACCGGGTTAAAATCACGATTCCAGGCAGTCGGGGATGACAGGACACACAATCTTCCTGTTCAGGAGGTCCTCATGTCTCTTGCCCGAGTCGTAAAGCTCCCGTGCGCGAGCCTCGTCCTTGGGCATTTCGGCTGCAAAGACGGCCGTGGCGGCCGTTAGTGCAAAGGCATAGCGCATTCTGACTTGCTTTACGAGACGCTGGAAGAAGGCAGTGAGAGCGGCGGCCAAAAGCGCAGACGTCTTGTGAGACTCTCGGAATGAACTGGAGCAGTCTTTTGGAGGTTGCAATCTAGCGCCCGAAGAAACGAGCTGGATCCGGCTGAACCGCAAGACTAGGACGCGGGCAACGTAACGGCAGTCAAGTCAACAATAGGTCGTATTTATGGAAAACCTGTGTTCTTCCGGCCCCAGCTGGTGTCTATCTGCAGTATCAGTGATAGCATCTCGGCGCAGCGCGAAAAGACTGGCCCAGCTTCCCGAAGAGGCAGGAACCGCTGCAGTGAGCATCTCTTGGATATGCCCGGCTGAGGGCTGTTCCTAGGCATCCTCGGTCTTGTGCGTGCTGCGCTTTCGTGGAAGAGGAAGGAGCTTCTGCTGTGCGGGGTTGGCCAAGCGCCAAGAAACGTCGTCTGCCTGCGCCGGCTTTTGCGGGTGGCGGGTGACAGATATCCCCGCCTTCTCTTTGGGGACGCCATCTGTCACGTATTTTCTGTATCGGCCATGGCAGACAGAGGCCTGCCCTGGACGTGAGTAGAGGTGATTTGTGAGATTTCAAGGTGCTGCAAATCGGTTCAAAGTGGCCACCGATGTCGCACGTCCCTCCGGCGCCGAAATAAAGCCGGGCCAGCTGACAGACACCGTCGATTGCCTACCGAAGCACGTGGGCTATCACGCAGATACACAGGACTTGTGAATTTCGTGAGTTCAAAAACGTTCAAGATGTGGAGGATAGCTGGCGATGGATGAGCTGATGCTTGGCAGCGAACACGGTCCTCAGGCACCACGCCACCAATATGTCAGTAAATATGGGCCTTACAAATCCCATCCTCGCGGAAGCCGGACACGAATCCGCTGCGGGCTCGCAAAGCGGCTGGGTGGACTGGACGGCTGGCTGGCCGCAGGGCTGGGCCTGATCTGAAACGCGGTCTAGACCACACGAGCTCGTCGTCATCTGGGTAGAAACATGAGATGGCACGTAGGCGCTGCACTGCCATATTCTAATGCGCCCAAAAGTGTGGTGTTGGTGGAGGATCGATCGACATGGAGCCGAGGCTGAGCGAAGACCAGACTCGATGCCATTAATTCCATTGGAAGATGAGCGCGCAGCAATTCCTAATCCTACAGCCAGGCCAGGCCTGTCGACCCGGGACGCTGGACATCGCGACAAGCCAAACCTGCTCGCAGCGGTTTCTCGATCCAATCGACAAGCATCAACGGCCCATCGAACCAAAAACATCCCAGTCTTTTGATTTGCGGAAATAATGTTGGCGTGATTATGCATGTTTTGGCATGCGCTGGCTGCAAAATTCCCTGGACTGGCCCCCCAGCAAGGGATCCATTTGGCGCAAGCGCGCATCGTCCAATCGGCGCACAACCCTGACAATCCAGATTTGATTCCCTGCCCGGCTGCCCGCCGCCGCCGCCGCTAAGCGCCCGGCGCCTACGCTGGCCGGGGGATCAAGTGGCTCTCGTCGCCCGCCGGGCCAGTTTCAGGCCCGCCCGCCCGCGGCAATGACACCAAGAAGGGCCCCTCAATGTGCGGCCCGCAGCAGCCAGCCGTGCCTGTTTTTGCTTGCGAGCTTCGGCTTGGCTGGGCCTGGACTTGTTCTGTATCTTGCGAGTTGCTATTTTTGTTCTCTTCTTGGAGATGGCATGGCGCTCTGGGAGCGGGCGTCGATGTCTATAAAGACCGGCCGGCTCCGTCTCCAGGCTCGGGTCTTGATCGGGTCTTGTCCTCATCACACCAGCAGTCTTCAGCCGTCCTCACGACTCTCCTTTGTCACGGTTTCCTAGTCGTATTTTCCTAGCTTATCTACCTACCTTTCATAAACACAATCGCTCTTCTCGTTCCGGTCTCTTTTCCACTCGATATCTTGGGCAGGTCCATCTATATCTTCCTCTTTCACGAACTATCTGCATCCATTCGTTCGTCTCGCAAGCTCGAGCCATTCGCCGTTACCACTCTGCTTCAGAAACATCCACCTCTGATATCAACACTCTTTTCATACCGCCGCAAAAATGGCCGCCGCTAACGGAAACACCTTCCGCCTGATCACCTGGGCCTTGATCATCCCCATCGTCCTCTTTTACGGTAAGCTCCTCTCCCTCACCCTTCGCCGATCACTCTGCCCAACTAACAAGCAAAAAAACGCCCAGTCCTCTCCCTTGTCGGCTGCATCTCCACCTCCCCCGGCGTGCCCGACATCTACCTCCTCAAGCTCAACGCGCGCGACGGACCGACCGAGGTGCGCGTTGGTTACTTTGGCATGTGCGCCGGCACCAACACCACCATGTCCTCGTGCCTGCCCTCGTACTCGCTCGGCCGCAAACCTTCCAGCGGCCCTGGCAGCGACAACAACAACAACATCTTCAACACGACCGACCCGGCCCTCCTCCGCCTCGTCGACCTTGGCCACGAGGTGCAGGTGCGCGTCATCTTCTTCGTCCCGCTCCTGCTGGCCAGCGTGCTCTTCTTCGTCTCGGCCACCACGGTCGTGGTGTGGCGCAACGTGCCCCAGGTCTCGGGCGCGGCGGCGGCGGCTGCCTTCATGATGCACAGCCTGGCCCTGGGTTTGCTGCTGGCCGCCGCCACGGCCGTGTCCATGGTCATCAACGCGCTGCACTTTGCCGTCGTGGAGCTGACGAGGGGCCAGAACGAGATCGAGGTCACGGGAGGCGCGGCGCTGCAGACGTTCCAGTGGTTCACTGTCGTTTTTTCCGTGGTCTGGCAGTTTTGCATGCTAAAGCAGTACAGGGCTGATATGGGCAGCATTAAGTTCTGAGCTGGCTTGTGGCAAGCTTGTTCGTGCTTCTCCTTGGGGAGGCAGTTTGGCAAGAGGGAGTGTCTCAGACAGAGCGTTATCTTCTCTAATGGGCGAGGCGGGGGGTAAAGGTTGATCTAGCCCCATGGACACGACATAGAATGACACAAAGGGGCCTGGGAACTCGGGAAAAGGGGTTGGTTCGGGTGGGATGGGGGATCTAATATCGAAAACGGTGAGCAGCACGGGAGGACACGGGCGCATGTGCCTGTGTTAAAATGTAGTTGGTAATTGTTCTTTCGGCGTTTGTTGGTTGCTTCCTACTCAAAACAATCCCTAACTGATCGGACACAAAACGTGCCCGCTGTCTCCGTCTATGTGTACGAGACAAAAATGCTGTTGACATCAAGATCGAACAGGGTACAAAGGAAAACGGAATGGGAAAATAATACAGGCGACAACTTTTTGGCGGCCCCAAGACCGTGATATCACTGCAGCCCCTTGTCCTTGGTCGACATCGACAGAGGATCAAATGGGCTGGTTGGTTAAGGATGTTGCAGACGATGTCTGCGCCGTCCTTGTGCGCCCGCGCAAAGGTTGTCGTAAAGAGATGATGATCGCCCGCGGAATAAGATGCGGGAAGAAGAAAACGAAGAAAACAAAAAGACGGCTTGCCACGCTCTCCAGTGCTCCCAAATGCCCAGAAAATCAGCACGCGAAATCCAAAAGTCTGCGCGCCGATGTAAACCAACAGAGTTGCAAGGAAAAAAGAACAAGAGCTGCACAACGAGATGCCCTCTCTTTTAACCTGCAAGGGTCGAGAGGGACTCGTAAAACGCCAGACTCCGCTCTAGAAAAATCGACGGAAAACAGACCGAGAAGAAACCAAGGTGTGGCCAGGAAAAGAGAAACAAGAAAAGGCTGGGCTGTTACCGATTCCAATTGGAAGACGGCGGTTGTTCAAACAAACACAGAAGGTATCGTAATGATTACATGGGATAGACAAAAAAAGAAGTAAAAAATGGGAAAAGAATTAGGAGAAGGCTTTTCTTTTGGTCCCCCGATATTTGGATATTATTCTGTTCATTCCTTTTTTGAGGCCGACCGTGCAGCTCTCTTTATAGACGGCAGCACATTTCACCTAGCGCGTGGGAGGGGAACAGTTTGGGACGAAATAAACGGACGGGTCGAGAACGAGGGGGGTCGAGTCGGGTGGCCGCGAGGCGGCGGATCTGGGACGGTAAAGAAAACGGTCGAGATTGGACGAGGGTTGAGATACTTTTCTCGAGTCGGCTTGATGGATGGGGTTCCAAGGTAGTGGATATCTGGGGTCTCTCGTTTCTTGTCGACGGTGTCGTGAACGACGCTCGGGACGAGAATGCAACGGTTGCCCACCGGATTCGGTCTTGGAACGTGGATGTAACCGAAGCCAGGGCGGATGCGACATGCACAAAAAGATGTCTCTTTTGGGCGATGGCAAGTCGTGGGAGTCTCGTGTCGAGTCACGGTCGATCGGTGTGTCGTGGTGGTCCTCCAAGAGCATGACCGTCCTGCTTTGGGGCCAGCTGTCACCAAGGCAAGAGGCAGATGCTGGATCCCAACTGCATCGTAGACGGCTCCTCTCGCTCTCCCGCTCGTCATGGTCATGCCAAGGTCGTTAGTTTGTTCGTCGTCGGCGGCTGCCCCACGCGCCGTCCGGATGCTGCTGTGTCGTGTCTGAAACGAAAAGAAACGAAACGGTGCTCTGCCGGTCATGATGGTGATGCCTGCGCCTCGGGGTGGTAATCGATCTCGACCATGTCCCTCGACGTCCTGAATGTGCCCAGGCTTACGTCTATGGGACCCCTCGAGAACCTGAAGTTCCAGGTGGTGGTCTGGAGGTGTATCGAGTCGTGGTCCTTCTTGAGCGAGATGCGCTTGTACAGATGCAGGCAGCCCGTAACGTAGAAGACGAAGATTAAGGTGAGGAGGAAGACGAGGACGTGGCGCAGGCGCGGCAGGCAGTAGCAGCACCACCTGCTCTTCTTGCGGCGCGACGGCGACGCGGCGTGGACGTGGTGGTGGAAGTGCGCCTTCTCGCTGTGGTGGTCTCTGCAGCGCCCGTGGCGGCCGCCGACGGCAGACGACACGACCTGGTCTTGGTAGCTCGGGAGGATCGACTTGCTCGACATGGCGGCGGTGGCGGTAGCGG